>PVIU01024721.1:0-25028 GCA_004026605.1 Ondatra zibethicus
TTCTCATGTGGTATCTGGAAAACACCAAAAACTCTCTGCAAAAGCATAGATGTTTCCCTCAGTAAATTGGGAGCCTGGGGGGTCACTGGAGAGGATAGAAGGGGAGAGAGGAGGGAGGGAGGGGAGCAGATAAAAATGTATAGCACAATAAAAACAAAACAAAACAAAAAACCAAAACCAAAACCAAAAGAAAAAAAAAACCCATAGATGTTGCTCAGACCCTCCTCAAACAGTGAAGTAATTGTGATTTTTGTTTTTAAAAATACTGTATCCCTGAACTTTGACATCAAGAGACTATGAGGGATGAGCCCTGATCTTGGCTGCTGGTTAACAAAAGGGCTCATATACTTTGAATTGGCTTTGTTAGTGTGGTTGTCAAAAATTGTCTGTCATGGGTCATGTCAGTGACTCACATCTGCAGTCTCAGCAACACAGTGAGTTTCAGGTCAGTAGTGAGCTCCCTGGTCTGGTCAGATGACTCCCTGGGTAGAGGTGCTTGCTGTTAAGCCTGAAGACCTGGGTTTGATCCTTGAGATCTACATGGTAGAAGGAGAGGACTGACTCTTGAGTAAGACCTTGCCTATAAAAATATGAAGATAGGTAGGGAAAAGGAGGGAAAATGGGGAAGAAGTTATAAGGGAGGAACTGGGAGGTAGATTTGATCCAATGACATTAGATGCATGTATGAATAATAAACAAAATATTTAGAGAACTACCAAGGAGAAAAAAGAATGAAAAGGAAGCTGAGAAGAAAGATGGATGCAGGGGCAGTGAGTTGTGGTGAGCTAGTTTTGGGTGGGTGTAGAAGAATTAGGAGAAACTGAGAGCACAGTGGACGCAAACTGGGGATGGTGGGGAAATAGTGCGGCCATTTCTGGGGAGGGAGAGATGATTGGCACGTGGAGGTGTATCTTAGATTCTGCTTCTGAATCTGTTAGCCTCACAGGGTGTATGCTATCTTGTAAATTATCCTTTAAGAGAGGAGAAAAATGCAAGCTCACATGACCATATTAGGGTAATGTTTAGCACCGTTGGGAATTGGAGAAGTGAAAATTGTAGAACTGGGTGTGGTGGCACATAGGTGTAATACCAGCACTTGGGAGGTGGAGACAGGAGAATCAGGAACTTAATGTCACTGTTGGCTACATGTTTTAGGTCAGCCTGGGGTACATGAGACCCTGTCTCATAACATCACCACCACCACCACCATCAACAGCAGCAACAATAACAACAGCAAAATTATTTTAAAAATTTTATTTAAATAACATTTTTTCCATTTATTTTACATACTGGCTGCAGTTCCTTCTCCCCTCCACTGCTTCCCATATACCCCTCATCATCCACTCCTCCTCTGTCTACATCCAGAAAGGGGCAGGCCTCCCATGGGCTTGAACAAAGCATGGCATATCAAGGTGAGACAGGACCAAGCTCCTCCCTTTGTGTTAAACCTGGGTGAGGTAATCCAGCATTTTGTTCCCCAAAGCAGCTAAGTGCCAGGGACAGGTCCTGATCTCACTACTAGGAGGCTTACAAAGAGACCAAGCCGCACACTGTCACACATGTGCAGAGGGCCTAGGTTGGTCCCATGCAGGCTTGCTGACTATTGGTTCAGAGTCCATGAGCTCCCATGAGCTCAGACAAGCTGTCTCTGTGGGTTGCCCCCTTCATGACCTCCCTGACTCATACAATCCCTCTTCCTTTTCTTCAGGAGTACTTCTGGGGATCAGCCCAGTTCTTGTCTATGGATCTCTGCATATGCTTCTATCTGTTACTGGGTAGAGTATCTCTGATGACAATTAGGGTAGTCATCAATCTGATTACAGTAGATGGCCAGTGTAGGCCGCCTTTCCATTATTGCTAGGAGTCTTAGCTGGGGTCGTCCTTGTGTATTCCTGGGGGTTTCCCTGGTGCTGGGTTTCTTCCTAACCCTGAAATGTGCTCCCATCACGATGTCTCTTTTGTTACTCTACCCCTCTGTCCCGGCCCCAACCCGCCTCCTGTACCCAGACCACTCAACCCTCTTCCTCAAGTTCCTGGATCTGTATCCCTCCAGCCTAGATTTGCATAAATTGGATGCAACCCTGGACAGGATGGCATTGGTGTCGTGTTTCACTAACTTGCTTCCTCTGTTTTGAGATCAGATGCTTTGGGTAGCTGGGCATCCTTGTACAGTAAATTACTGGCCAATTCCACAATCAGGAACAATTTTTCACTGGGGTACTTAAAAGTACCTGAGCAGTGTTGCAAGACATCCACACAGGCTGGAGTCTACATGCTCAGGTTAGAATTAATAGTAAAGGTCTATTAACATCCACAGAACATCTGCATGTGGCAGAGGAGATGGTTCTCTTCAATGTGAAGGTGTCTTTGTGTAAGAACTTGTGCATGAAAATCAGAGAAGTCAAACATGCCAGAGAACAATGCTGAGGCTCTTGTGGTAAATACAGAGGAAAGGAAGGTCTATGAAGCCTACAACAGATAATTCACTGTAGTATTTCTAAAACAATGACAGAATTATAAAATACCATGAATAAAGATTGAGAACTAGGTAGAAGACATTAGCGAGAAGATGTCACACTTTTTATGGTGTAACATCACTCAGTATAATATTTTCTAAGTCCATGTATTTTTCTGAAAATACCATGGAGGCCAGCATGGGCTTCGATATGCAACCGTAGGCATATGCCAATGGAGAGCCATATCTCCCTTCTGTCAGGGGTAAAGGAGATGGCTCCTTTTGGAAGACTGGAACTGTTTCACAAGTTCCTGAGGAATGCTGGCTTTTATTTAGCTACCAGAAATCCTTCTATAGTATAGTTCAAGCTGGGCCAAGAGAGTCATACTGCCCAGCCCTCTGGAATTTGGGGAATTGGAGTGTCCTTTAAACCAGACAGTATGAAGTCAGACAAATGAAGTCTGGGCTGGTCTTTCCCCAGTGACTACTAGGAATTTTATGGGAGTCTAGGACATATATCTTGTTCCTGCAGGCAGACAGCTGGCTGACATACAGCTGGCAAGAGGGGATAAGTGGTGGCTTCGAGAGCTAATGTGCAAGTCATCCTTCTGAGGAGATGGCCCTGTCTTGATGACTCTCAATTAGGAAAGCTGGGGCTTGTAGAATCAGGAAGGAGGGAATTCTTCACCCCCATCACATCCTGTGCCTATGTTTCAGGCATCTACAACTTCCCTGCTGGGCCACATGGCTCAGGACCAGACTGTAGAACCATGTCTCCTGTCTTACCTGCTTTCTTCCATCTTGGTGAGTCCTGAGGGTTGACCTGGGAAGTACTGTGAAACTGTCTCTGTGTACAAAGGAATGAAAACCATCTTATCAGTGGTGAATCTCAGAACAAGAATGGGAGGCTATGAGGTTCCATTTGTTGGAAGGAAGAACAGAGATGTGATGCATTTGGTTTAATTGTTTTGGCTTGCTTTGGCTTGGCCGGGACACTTGAATAGGTGTTTCAGGCCTTGCCACACTTCCCACCTTTATACCAGTGACACCAGGGCTGCTTTCTTTCCTTCCTTCCTCCTCCTCTATCCATTTAAAAATCATTAATCATTTATTATTTGCTTATTCAGGTGTGTGTGTGTGTGTGTGTGTGTGTGTGTGTGTGTGTGTGTTCTTGTGTACCATGGAGCTCAGAGGGCATCTTATTTCCTTCCATCATGTTATGTCTTAGGGAATCAAATTCAGGTCATCCATTTTGGTGGCAAGCATCCTTACTTATTGAGCCACCTCATTGGCCCTCTTTTTTTCTTTCCTCTTCATATCTTTCTTTTCTTTCTTCTTGCCTTTTAAAGCTTTACAACCCTTTTCTTTCCCTTTTCACTTGCTTCTTCTCTCCCCCTCTTTTTCTTCTTTCTCATTCTGTTTTTCCTCTTAATTTCACCTTTATTTGTTTCCATGTGGGCTTGATAACATTTGGGCTAATTCACAAATATAATCTGTTTGTATGTGCTTTGATAGCAGAGCACATTAGAATCTTTGCCAAATGACACACGATGGAGCATGTGTTTTCTTGCCCACGCTTCACCAGGCTGGTACTTTCAGGTTGCATTATTACTTCCTTATTTTATTAAAAGAACTTCATGACCTAAAGAGGTAGAGTAGACAGGGGACTGTTAAGTTCTTGGGAATAAGAGGATCCTCTGAATACAAGCAATCTGTCACTCACTCTTTAATACACTTATGCAATACTTATTATGGGTTAGATGTTATTCTATGACTCCTTCTCCCTCCCTTTTTGTTTTAAAAAATATAACTCAATTAATGCCCCATACCTGAATGAGGCAGGGACAGTAATTAACCTCATTTTATAAGTAAATAAACTAAAACTTCAGAAGGTTAAGCACTTTGTCACATAGCAGGGATTCAAATATAAACCAAGGAGTTTTGCTGCTATCTCTACATTTATTTTTACAACATGAAAGACCAATTTGATGGTTTATTCTGTTTATGAAAATAATTTATATGTTTTATAACAATTTAAATATCATTCATATGACCCTGTTTCTGGACTTTGCTCATTCATGGGTCTTTCTTTCCTTACATTCATGCCACACTCTTATTTTAAAATATAATTTATCTGTATCTCCACACTTTGAAATGCTTATATTCTTCCATTTGTACGTGGGAGGAGAGACCTGTCTATTCTTTTTTCATTGTCATAAAAGGTAAATATATTTACAGTGAAAGAAGATGATGTTTTGATAAATGTCTGCACATGGAATAGCTAGCTCAAGCTAATTAACATATGCATTGCGTATATGTTAATTTTTTGTTTTTAGGATATTTATTATTTTGTTTTTACATCTCAAACAAAGTTTCTCCTTCCTCCTCTCCTCCTAGTTCCTCCCCCATCTTCTCTTTCTCCCCTCCCCCCCATCCACTCCTCTTCTTCTGTTTCTCTTCAGATACGGGTGAACCTCCCCTGGATAACAGTCAGCCATGGTATACCAAGCTGCAGTGAGACTAGGCACCTCCTCTTCTACTAAGGCTGAATGAGGCAATCTGGTCAGAGGAATGGGTGCCAAAAGCAGGCTACAGAGTCAGAGACAGCTCCTGCTACCACTGTTAGGAGTCTGACAAGAAGATTGCATATATTTTAATTTCTAAAATGATGAGAACATTAAAAAATTTCAGAATAAAATATTATGTGTTGCTATCTCTCAGCACTGAAAATACCTGTTGCAGAGTCCATACTGGCATTTGGCTGATCTCATCCTGCTCTCCACCCTAACCCTCTCCAGCTTATTAACTTCCCTCTCCCCAGCTTCTCATCCCTATATAACCCTTCCATTTCAGCCCTGTGCCCTGTTAGTGATTTCTTGGTCTTTTCTCTTAACCTCTCTCTGGTCTGCCTCTTTCAACACACACCCTCTTTTCTCACAGCCCAGTTCAGTTTACTGGTCATGTTTAGTCTACTACTTTCCTCTCCCTGCTCTGGAAGCTTCCAGATGACTTGGGCTGTACTATCTCCCTCACATCTACAATAAAACCTTCCTCTCAACCACAAAATATGTTATTAATAACAAACAAACCATACACAGAGAGCATGTGGCAGCACACACAAGAACACAACCTGATAGGGTCAAGCCAGGCAGAGTTCCACCCCAAAGAAGAAGTTATTTACAATTGATATCCACTGACAAATGGAAAATCAGTTTTCTTTAATGGAGTGTTTACTGGGTACATCATACTCCATACTCCAGGTCCATGCTCTGGAGTAAATATGAACTCCATTTTTTGTGGGCTTTTGTTTTGGTATTATTTTTTGTCTAATTGCTTTTTGTTTGACTTTTTTTTTTAAAGTAAAGCAAGACAGAACATAAAGTTGAGAAGACAGGGAGGTGAGGAGGATTTTGGAGGAATTGGTGGAGGGCAAACATGATCAAAATATACTGTATGAAAAATGATTTTAATAAAAAACAAACCAATTTAAAATTTTATTATAAAAAGTTACAATCCCCTCAAACACACACACACGGAAACTAACCAGACCCACAGACTACAAAACTCAATGAACTTCTGTATAGTTAGTGTGGATATGCAGAACAGAAGCCATGGAACTTCACATTGGATTTTACACTTTCACAATCAAATACATTTTTATGCTCTTGTCTTTGTTAGGTTAGGGTTTTATTTCTGTGAAGAGACACCATGACCACAGCTGCTCTTATAAAGGAAAGCATTTAATTGGGGAAGCTTACAGTTCAGAGTTTTGGTTCATTATCGTCGTGGCAGGAAGCGTGGAGGTATCCAGGCAGACATGAGAGTTCTACATCTGGATCCTCAGGCAGCAGAAAGAGAATGTCACAGTGGGTGTGGCCTGAGCATCTGAAACTTTACAGCCCACTCCCAGTGACACACTTCTTCCAAAAAAGGCCACACCTTTTAGTAGTGTCTCTCCCTATGGGCTTATAGGGGCCAGTTTTATTTAAACCACCATACCACTTATCTGTCATCCAAAATAACAAAAAGAGATCTTAAGGGATATGGGAAATAGAGAGGACAATGGAATTTACATATTAAGAAATTGGAAGGGGGCTGGACTGAAGGAAAGACTGTGGGAGGGGAGTGAATGAGAGAACATAGTATATGTATGAAGATGCCACACTGAAACCCATTATTTTGTATGCTATACTAAAATTAATTAAATATTATCAGTGACACTTAGTACATTTGATGATAAGGTGCAGCCAGCACTTCTGCCCTCTTCCATGACATTCTTTCCACTCCCAAAGAAACTCTGCACTTAATTGAACAGTCCCACCTATCCACAGACCCACTTCTATCATCCAGCATAAGTGCTGGTCTGCTCTATTGCTTTAGCTTTTCTGAACATTTCACATAAGTGATACCGCAAACATTTCTTCAACTTTCAAAGAATGAGGTATTTGGGAATTTTGTGTGATGTGTTTAGATCACATTCACTTCCCCCACAATCCACTGCTTTTCACTATTCACACAACTTTTCTTTGTGTGTGTATTTTTAAATTTAAACCTATCAAGCAATTTGTGCTGCCCATATAGTCTTGGGTATGTGGGCTTCCACTGGATCACAATTAAATTATGGGGCGGTGGCACACCCTTAAAGAAAGCCAGCTCTCTCTCCTAGTAGCTATCAAATGCCAATAACTCACTGTTGGGACTTGGTGCTCATCATTCCTCTCCTGGCCGGGATCTGGTTCTCCAGCCTTTTCCCGTTGAATGATATACAGCAGTGTCTTCTGAAATAGAAAAGCAATTATGGTCTGGATATGTAGGTCAGTTGAGTGACTTGCCTAGCATCGGTGAAGCCCTGGGTTCTATCCCCAGTACCACATAAAACCAGGTGTGGTGATGAATGTATGCCTACAATCCCAGCACTCACGGGATGGAGGCAGTGGGATCAGAAATTCAAGACCATCCTCTGTTACAGACCAAGTCTGAGGCCAGCCTGGGTTGCGTACATCAGCACAAATGTGAGATAATTATGATACAAGCTAATGCATGTGCATAGCTGTCCACTCAAGAGAGTCTCTAGCCTCTGGTTCTTTTCCTCAGGGCTGTGTGTACTGCAAGCGATGCAAGCACAGAGTGGTGAGTACATCTCCTCAGTACCCCCAAGCCTCCCCAGGGTTCAACTAGTAAGAGGTCAGAGGGCGTGCCAGGATGCAAAAGGGACCTGTTTTCATTGATGCTAACCTAGAGGCTGTGCTTTCCTCCCAAGTCTCATTCCCTAAGCCTTCACTCTGGGCTGAGCCCAGTTCCCTGGTGGCCCTGGAGCAGTCAGTCACTCTGAGGTGCCAGGGGCCTCCGGTTGTGGATTTATATCGCCTGGAGAAACTGAAATCCCAGAAATATGAAGACCAAAACTTTCTCTTTATTAAGAACATGCAAATAAGTCATGCTGGACGCTACCGCTGCTCATATCAGAATGGGAGTCACTGGTCTCCCCCAAGCGACCACCTCGAGCTAATAGCTACAGGTAACTGGAGGGAGGGATGGGGTGCTGTTGGTCTTGTGGCTTCAGTTCTGGACTTGGAGAGGGTGAAAGTGAGGCATGTGGGTACTAGATGGTAAACCCCTAAATTCCCTGGTGCTAGTGTTAGAATGAGACAAACAAGTCTTGGTCTTGCTTACTGAATATAGGGGTAGTGTCTCCAGGATAGTCATCAATCAAGGCAAGTTACATTTTAATGTGATGCAAGAAATTAAAAAATTATTCTTGGATAATTTCATGCCTGCAAACAATGAACTATAAATCATGCCCATCACCTACGTCCCACCTCCAACTCTATGCCATTTCTCCTAACACATCCCTTCCGATCTTCATGTTTTCCCCTTAAAATAAAACTCACTAAGTCTAGTTAGAGCTGCCTATCTTTGCATGGTATGGGGACATCCCTGGAAAAGATTTTCCTTCCCTCAACAGCTGTCAGCTGCTGGCAACTCCTCAGTTAGGGAGGCCCTCTCCCTTCCAATATTAAAATACTGGTTTGATCTTGTATAGGTGTTCATAGCTGTTGTGAGATCACATTTTGTAAATCTTCCCCATGCTTTTAATTTTTTCCTGCTCCCTCTTCCTCAATGTTTCTTGAATCTTAGAAGACATGTGCATTAAGTGTCCTGTGTAGGCCTGAGCTAGATTGTCATGTATTCTCAGAGTTTTTTAAATTTTATTTTTTAAAATAATCTTTTTTTTAATCTTACATACCAATTCCAGCTCCCTCTCCCTCCCCTCTTCCTGCTCTCTTTACCTTCCCCCATTCCCTATCCTCTCCTCAGAGAAGGTGAGGCATCCCATGGGGAGTCAACAAAGTCTGTCCCACTTGAGGCAGAATGAAGCTGGCCCCACCCCCGGATCTAGGCTGAGCAAGCCATTCCTCCAAAGGGAATGGGCTCCAAAAAGCCAGTTCATGCACTAGGGATAAATACTGGTTCCATTGCCAGTGGCCTTGCAAACTGCCCAAGAGAGGGTGCCTTAACTGCCCTTCCCCTGTAATCAGATTGAGGACTAACCTAATTGTTATCATAGAACCTTCATCCAGTAACTAATGGAAGCAGGTGCAGAGATCCACAGCTAGGCACTGGGCTCAGCTCTTGTATTCGCAGAGTTTTAAGCAAGCACAGAAAGAGCTTTACCTACAGAGTCATCTCCTCCGCTTTTTCTGTCTTTAAGACAGTTTTCTCTCTTCCCAGGCATTTATGATAAGCCCTCACTCTCAGCTCATCCGAGTTCAGCAGTTCCTCCAGGCAGGGACGTGACTCTGCAGTGCCGGACCAAACATGGTTTTGATCAATTTGCTCTACACAAAGAGGGGGATACTGGGCTTTATAAGAAACATGAGAGACGGTACCAGGCTAATTTCCCCATCATCACAGTGACTGCTGCTCACAGTGGGACTTACCGGTGTTACAGCTTTTCTAGCTCATCTCCATACCTGTGGTCAGCCCCAAGTGACCCCCTGGTGCTCGTGGTTACAGGTAAGTGGGTCCAGATCCAAGATTCTTTTCTCTGGTATTTGTAAACCCTTGTGGAAATTTCGAGGGAGTCAGAAGTGTGGGCAACGAGAGCCTCCAGCTCCAATCTGCTTTGGAGGTGTATGAGTGTCCTGTAGCTGCTGTAACAAATCACAACAGACTCTTGCTGGCTCATTGTAATGCAAATTTATTACCTTAGCATTATGAAGGTTTCAAGTCTGTGAAAGGTCTCACTGTTATAAAATAAAGCTGTCAATTATTGCAGTTCCAGTTATGACAGGTAAGGTATATAACCGACTTGAGGAATGTGATTAAATACTAATAAACATGAAAAAGTGCTTCACATCACTAGCACCAGAGAAGTGCATATTAAGAAGATTTTTGAGATTCCAACTCCAATCAGAATGGTGGCCATCAATAAAACAAACAAACAACAAATCCTGATGAGAATGTGGATAAAAGTGGACTATTATCAATGGCCACTGGGAATGGAAAATAGTCCAATCACTATGGAAAGCAATATGGAGCTCCCTTAGCAAATTAAACACGTATAACTCAGCTATACATGTATCACAGAGACACTTGTAAACCGTTGCTTAATTGTAACCCTGTTTGAAACAGTGAAGTTATGCAAACAACTTACATGGCCATCAACAGAGGGACGAGTAAAGAAATTAAATGTAGTTCTTAAACAAAGGGATATTTTTTAGCCAGTAAGACAAATGTCACATGTTGTGGGTCATAGATTTTATATAGATACATAAAAATCTTATGTCTACGTACAACAGGAAAGCTGAAGCAAAACGCTAGGGCAGTGGTTCTCAACCTGTGGGTCATGATCCCTTATGGAGGTTGAATGACTCTTCCACAAGGGTTGCTAAGACCATCATAAAACCTAGATATTTACATTACAATTAACAACAGTAGCAAAATTACAGTTATGAAGTAGCAGTGAAAAGAATGGTTGGGGGGTCACCACAACTTGAGGAACTGTATTAAAGGGTAACAGCATTAGGAAGGTTCAGAACCACTAATCTAGGAGAAGCAAGGGGACTAGTTGGAGGGATGAGAAAGTGGAGGGAAGAAGGGCAGGGAAAATCTTTTCAAAGTACATCATATACACATATACATATGTATACATACATATGCATTTTCATATAAATACACAAAATAGCCTTACATAATGTAGTATAATAAAGAAAGAGTTAAGGACAACAAAAAGTTACAAAGGTCTGTGGTATATAAAAAAATCAAATTAAATAAAATGAAATGCATTGTTGAAATTTTAGTGGCAAAATCTCTTTTGTTTATTTTTCGGGAGCACTTTGGGTCTATCAGCCTTAAATTGATTTGGACTAGCAGGTCACTCTTCAGTGACAAAGTCCTGGGAGAGAGGACTGAAGATAGAGAAGACAAAGTTTGGGACTGGAAGTCTTGCACATGCTGTGACTTATGCCAAGTAAACCCTTTAGGACATCCACTTAGATACTATTTTCGGAGGAGAAATGGGACAGAGTGAACAGAAGCTATCATGCAATGAGACGAAGTCAGCATGAGGCTGACCAAGCAGTGTTACCCAAGGGGAACACAGTGTCTCAAGATCATGACAGAGTGAGCACACAGTGGCCATATGACTGACAACTCCAGTTGTCTTGGGGGGGGGGACAAGTTCCCAGGAACCAGAACTTTGACTCTTTTAAGGTCCTGGCCCCCAGCCCGAGCAAGGACATAGAACTAGGTTACTGTTGTCCTTTCTTCAGGGCCTCTGAAAAAGCCTTGGATCCATACCGCTCTCTACATTTTCTCATTGTGTCAAGTTGCCTGGGAAAAATTTACAGAAAGAACGATTTATTTTTATTTATAGTGTCAGAGACTTCAACTGTATTCCTGGGATCATGGTAAGGCAGAAGAACTTCAAGGCAGAAAGATGTAGTAGAGCAAGGTCATTGAGCTTGTGGCTGCCAGGAAGGAGAATGATCATAGGAAGGGACTAAGTCAAGTTATACTCTCCAAAGACATACACCCTCAGTGACTGACTTCACACTTCTCCCACTACCCAATAGCACATTCAGAATTTGAATCCATCAGTGGGTTAATCCATTGGTTGTGTCGGATCTTGATGTGGGATACCCCTCTGTATGCTGTGAATATCTGTTACTCTCATTGGTTGATAAATAAACCTGCTTTGGTCTATGGCAAGACAGGATAGAGCCAGCTGGAAAATCCAAGCAGAGAGGCAGTGAGAAGAAGGGTGGAGTCTGAGAGATACCAGCCTCTGAGGAAGCAAGACATGTAAAATATAAGGTAACAAGCCACCAACCATGTGGCTAAACAGATAAAAATTACGGGTTAATTTAAGTTGTAAAAGCTAGTTAATAATAAGCCTGAACTAATAGACCAAATAGTTTGTAATTAGTATTAAGCCTCAGAGTGGTTATTCGGGAATTGGCAGGTGGGAGAGAAACCTCCCATTATAGGATGCTTTTTGATGTTATAGTCTCTGGAAATAAGGTGAGCTGGAGAGGGGAAAGTGTGGGGTGGTGGAAATAAACACAGAACCTATGTATGAAATTCTCAAAAAATTAAATAAGAAATCAGTGAACATGTAACAACATAGCAAGAATTATTGTGCATTCATAGATTGTTGAATTTTTACTTTTGCTTTAAATTTTTATAGTACTTTATTTTTTTCTCCTTTTAACATTTTATTTTTTAAACTCATGATCTTATGTATCCCAGACTGGTTTAAACTTACTATGTAGTGAGTACTGAGTACTGAGTCTACAGGCTTCAGTACATAGTACTGAGTCTATGTAGTGAGTACTGAGTCTACAGGCTTCAGCTACTATGTCTGGTTTATGTGATGCAGGGGATGGAGCACAGGGCTTTGTGCATAAGCAAGCTATTCCAACTGAGTTCCACCTTCAGTCTACATTTTGACTTTTCAGTTTTGATTTTTCTGTAGAATAAAAACAAGAAAACATTATTAAAGAACTGAAATCCTGAATAGTTATAGATTATAAATAAGATATAAACAATGAATTGAATGTATCTCTGCTAGGGTACATACTCAGCATGCATAAGGCACCCAGGTTCACTTCCAAGTACCAAAAATGTATGAATGAAGGAATAAATAAAAGGAAAAGGACTATCTTATGCTGTTCTAACACTCAGAATACTGTATACTGTTTTAAGTATTTACTTCTTCCCCCGTTGCATACTCCCTCTCACCTGTGAGTCCTGATGTATTTCCAAAACTTTACTTATGGTTCTTGTCTCCACATATAATTCCTGGGACAATTACCAGTCAAGTGACAAATGACAAGTGAGGTGATAGGTGACAAGGGTCCGTGGAAGACAAAGGTAAGAAAGCAACTGTACAATGTACCAGGGAACAGGCCAAGCATGCTTTTCAATCAGTCAGCAGTGGGAGCTTCTTTATACTCATTTGCTGCATGAGGAAAATCAAGTCACAGAAATGTCTCATTGTTTATTCAGAATTCACAGTTAACAGACTTACAGGGTACTGACTTCTCTTCTTTTCTGATTTCTCAGGACCCTCTGCCACTCCCAGCCAGGTACCCACAGAGTTACCATCTCCCATAACAGGTGAGTTCAGTAGTTTCTGGTGTCTGGGGAAAGAAGTTCTATGATGAAGGTGCCCTCAAATGTAGTCCCCATCCTCCAGAGTTTCATACTCACAGGCTTTAATAGGTTCAGGAAATATTTTTGTTAAAACAATAGGCAAACTCATGTGACGATAATGGACTTAGGATGGAAGGAGCATCCTGAACAAGAGGTTAATAACTGGTTCTCTTACGACACCTGTTTACAACAGAGATACAATTCACATACCATGTGTCCATTAAGATGGTTATAACTATACAAACACAAACCAGCCAGCTAGCCAATCAACCAACCAATCAACCAACAAGCTAAACAACCAACCAACCGACCAACCAACCAACCAACCAAACAAACAACTAACCTATCAATCAACAAACAAATCAGATAAACAATCAAGAAATGTGTTAGAAAGATTTAGATACTTCTACATTACTGGGGGGGGTTGTCAAATAAAGCATATAATTTGAAAACTAGTCTTATAGTCTTTCAGAAGTTAAACAGAATTATCCTGTGACCCAGTGATTCTGAAATTCTTGGAGTGGTTCTAAAAAAATTTGAAAACTGTCGGGGTCTGGTGCTAGCCCGGACCATAAATTATTTCTCTCGACCAGACCCCAACATAAACTCTCTCTGGACCGGCGTGGAGGTGCAGCAATAAAGACACAACTCACATGGCTTTATTGGGAGGGAGATTCTCAGTGGTCCCTCATGAAGTCCTGAGTTCATATCCTGAAGAATTCCTCTCGTTTATTCTCCAAACAGCTTTTATACCAAAACATAAACTGAGCGGGAACTACACCAACATGTCTCCTAAGTAACCAGGTGGCTGGCGTACATGACAACTAGCATACACAGAAAACTTACCCTTTTAGTTACTTTTTTTATTGCCATGATAAGACACTATGACAAAGGTAACTTATAGAAGAAAGAGTTTACTTGGCCTTACAGTTTCAAGGGGCAAGTGAGTCTATGACAACAGATAGGCAGGCATGGTGCTTCAGCTGTAACTGAGAGCATGCATTTTGATCTACAAGTATGTGGGAGACACACACACACACACACACACACACACACACACACACACACAGAGAGAGAGAGAGAGCTAACTGGTGTGGGCTTTTGAAACCTAAAAGCCCACCCCAAGTGACATACCTCCAGCATGAGGCCATCCATACCTGTTAAACTTTCCCAGTTTCATCAAATGAGGAACAGACATTCAAATATATGAATCTGTGGAGGGAGCATTCTCATTCAAACAATGTCACTTATGTTCATACAAACTCTTACACTTGAATGCTTATAACAGCATCATTCATAACAGCCCCAAAGTGGAAACAAGTTAAATGCCTATCGGTTGAGAAATGGTCCAGTTCTATGAAATCTTTGGGTACTAACCATGGCTGTTTAAATTTATTAATCTCAGTAGCTGGGCAATTAAATGAGGGAACTTTAGAGAAAGCAGTTATCTCAGAAGGGGTGTGGAGAGTGGGGCCACTTGGGATGAACTGTTATTATTCTATTTCCTTATAATATTCCTGCTTATAACTCTTAGAATCCCCCAGGAGACCTTCTATCTTACCCTCAACCAAGGTATCTACAACTGGTAAGTAGGCATTTAAAGCTTAATGCAAAAGGAGCATGAGGATGGGTTTTTGTTTCCTATCAGCAGAATCTATAGATATTTTCCTTTGAGTCAGAATTTTATGTGGCTAGACTGACCTTAGACCCACTATCTGGCAGAGGATGACCTTGAACTTCTGTTTCTCTTGCCTCCACCTCTTGAGTCCTGGGAGCGAAGGCATGGGCCATTATGCTCCATTTATGTGGTGCTGCTTATGAAACTCAGGGCTTAAGGTGTGCTAGGCAAAGCACTTAACCAGCTGAGTTATCTTTCTGACCCCCATATACATTTTTATTTTTTTGTGGCAGGGTCCCACTATGTAACCCTGATTGGCTTCAGAGTTGCTTTGTGGACCAGGCTGGCCACAGATTCACAAAGACCTATTGGTCTCTGCTTCTCAAGCGCTAAGATTAAAGATGGGCACTACCACACCAGGCCCACATTTGTGTTTTATATGCACATTATATATAGCTTAAGGTGATTCTATATAATACTTCTTTTTTATTTAAAAATTGCACATATAGTATGTTGTGATCATGCTCTTTCCCCTCCCCATTTCCTCCTGAGTTTTGATTGCAATCTGTCCTATGAAGATCAGGTATTTTCTTCACTTGTGGCATCATGTCAGTGCTTGGAAATGTCAAATTTTGTAGTATTTCATATTTTGGATTTCCAGATTAGCAATGCTGAATCTGTACTATTATTTATAAGTCAACCCATTGTATTATAGTATTGATTCCACTTGATAGATGATAAAATCAACTCACAGATGTTGAGATACTTTCTAGAGGTCCCTAATAAGTGCTGCATGGGGAAGTCAAATCTGGGCAGCCTGACTCTATGGTTTGTGTTCTTGTTAAATGTCATGGACTTCTGCCTCACAAGCACATGAGAACACATGTTTATATTCAACAGGGGCAATGCTTCCATTTCTTTACACTTGGCCCTTTTTTTATTCTTAAAGAAGTCTATGAATATCACTGTCTCTCCAGAGGGGTGAAGTCCTCCATTTGGTAAATGGTCCTGTCTATACCCACTTTATCGAGCAGACTATTTTCCCTGTACGTGGAATATGTAGATCTGTTATCTTGGGACCTGGTGCACGAAACATCAAGGGAAGTAGAATATTAGCATACAGAATTCAGAGATGATCAAGAAGGTTAAATGGGAAGGGTGAAAATTTCCCACTAGTCAAGTAAGGACATTCCCGCTCTCCCTTTCTCTCTTTCAGTTATCTTCTCTTATAAGCCAGCAATGTAACCAGGCATTGTCTGAGGAGGAATCATACTGGGATTCTAGGAAGGGAGCGATGAGAACACCACTCGATAGAGAACTGGGCTTATTCAGTTCTGACTCTTGATGGGGGATAGAAGGACCCTATGGGAATGTGATGAACATCACAGCTGATGGAAGATAATAGAATCTCAATCAGGGATATGGAGCGGGGCCTGGAGAAGAGCCTTTTTAGCATCATTTTCAACTTTCTTCTTTTGTTTAGGTTTTTCCCACCAGCACTATGCCAAGGGGAATCTGGTCCGGATATGCCTTGGTGCCCTGATTATAATATTCCTGGTGGGGCTTCTGGCAGAGGATTGGCACAGTCGGAAGAAACGTCCACAACACAAAATCAGAGCTGTGCAAAGACCACTCCCACCCCTCCCACTGGCCTAGAAATAACATGAATTGTAGGATAGGGGTTGATCAGATGTTTATAACCATGGGCACCACCATTAGAACCTCAGACATGGATATAATCAAGAATGGGGAGGTTTTATAAAGAATGTGTGTGGAGAATAACTCAGAGCCAACAAGGTAGGATGGAGGGCCATAAGCCTTCTTGGTGTTCAATCAAGCAGTTGAGCCAATGTCTTCTTTGCTGTAAGAATTTGTTATGTTATGGGAAAATCTAGGGAAGGTCTTTTTTTTTAAATATATCTTGCACATTATAGCCCTCACAATAGACCTCTGTAATGGCATTTCTTCAACCTTATCTAACACGGATTCTAGATTGATTTATCTATCTTATACTACTGACCTATTCCATCCTTTATATATCCAGTGTTCTCTGGAAGTCTGTGTTCCTCTATGGTAGTCCATAGATTTAGCCTTTATCCTAACCTCATCTTAAGTCACAGTTGGATAAATCTTTTACTTTTTAGAATGGAAACCTGTTCTCCAGAAAGCAGGCTACATTACTACATTTTGAGACCATTAAAATAAGAGGTGTCTGACCAGGATCTCTGTGACAGTTGATGGCTATGACATCCTCACGAGCAGCAGGCAGTGAATATACCTCCACAAGGTTGATTCATGTCCTGGAATGTGATGGTGTAGGATGGCATGAGAGTTTATCCTGCTACACACAATTTAAATAGTATAATTTGTTTATTTTGGGAATTTCTCCACTTAATATTTTCAACCTAAGGTTGATCACATGTGATGGAAACCATATAAAGCAAAACCACACATGAGGAGACACTCCAACAGCAACAACAACATCAACAAAATAGATCATGTCTATGGCTTCCTTCATATTAGAAAGAGTCCTAACCTTATCTGAAAGGCCAGAATAGTCAAATCCAGAGAGACTGGAAATAATTATTTCTGGAAGCTGAGAAGGGTAGTGGAAGGGAATGCTGGGATTATTTATTACTTGATGAGTTTAGGATAATAAATGTTCAGTGTGATTGTTTGGAATTAGAGGTGATGGTTTCCCCACATTGTCAGTGTGCTAAGAGCCATGAAATGGTTCACTTAAAAAAAATCCAGTAAGGCAGCTGAGCAAAGTAGGGAGTGTCTATAATCCCAGTACTTGGGAGGAGAGGTAGGAAGCCCTTGAGTTCAAGACCAGCTTGCACTAATGTGAGTCCCTGTCTCTGAAACAGATGCAGTCTTGTGACCTCAGACAACCATAATGCACTGTGTATTGAAAGAGCACAGAATGATTTTAAATGTTGTCAACATAAAAGATATATTATTAAACATACATATGTGTACCTCATAAAATGTGCAATTTTCTCTTTATGTCTGTCAAATGTTGATTTAGGAAAAGAATAATTTACATTATATAACACACACACACACACACACCCAAAAATATTAAAAGAAAAACCTTTCTCTTTGTTACCCATGGGGTCATCTCTCTTAGGATATGTGGGGTTATATTGGAAATGCTTACCACTTGGCTGTTATCAAGTCCTGGCATCCAACTAATAGCTGGTCCCTTCCTGGAAACTGAAACTTTTATTTTGTTGGCATTTTCAGTTTTCAGATTATAGTATGTGTCTCTTAGAGACAATGGAAATGGTGTCTAGCTAGTTATTAATGGAGATATATTTATATATCTACATACATACAAATACATATGGGAAACTTTTGGGCTTGTTTGCATATTTATTTTGTGGTGTTTTAGTTGAAACTTAAGACTTCCCTCATGTTAGACACATATTCTACCACTGAGTTATGGCTTTCTGCCCTGGAATTGTTAAAGTAGGTTGACCTATATATTTATAATAAGATAAATTGATGAGAACACATCTTTTATGGGGTTTATTCTGTTAGTAAGGAGAATTAAGGACAGAAAAATCATTAAAAATTAGCTTCTAAAAGTGTTTTGAAGAAAGATTTGTTTTAAAATCAAGTGTTGTGTCTCATAGATGCCCAAGGTTAGGGCTTCAATCATTCCACCTGAGTAGCCAGTCCCTCCACCTAGAGCCAGGAAGTTGACCTGGCTCAAGCTGCTTCTGAGGGCCATATCTGGGTCCATGGTCCAGCTACAGCTGGGGTCTGTGTGGCTGTCTGCGGCCTGTGTCACCTCAGGAGTTCTTAGGAACCATGCAAGATGAAATCAGAGGGCCATGCTGACCTGGCTATGCCATTTGCAGGCCCTGGGAAAGCTGGACTTGCCTCTCACTGGACACTACAGCAAGAGAGTTGGTTCCTGCATGCTGGAGAGATGGCCCCACCTATCAGCACAGCAAGGATGAACCAACCCTGAGGGCATGTTAATAGGGGAGCTGTCTCTAACTCCTCTCCTAAGGCAGGTTGCCCCAGGGGTCTAGATTGACCATGTTTGCTACCATCCAAGTCCACAGCTAGGCTGTGGGTTGACCCACCTTAGCATCTACACCATCTAGCACCTAGTACCTGCTGGAGCTGGTGAAGGAAGTGACTGTTTTTGTGGAACAAGACCCACAAGATCTCCAAGACTCATGGCTATTGCAGAATATCCCAGAGGAGTTCTGGTGAGGACCCAGTGATGATGATGTACTGGTGTGGGACAACTGTATTCTGTCAATTATATTTTAAATAAATGCTGATTGGTCAGTAGCCAGGCAGGAAGTATAGGTGGGACAACCAGACAGGAAGTAGGAGGTGAGTCAATGAGCATTCTGGGAAGAGGAAAGCTTGGTGTGCAGTTGTGAGCCTGCCACAGAAGAAGCAAGATGTAACTGCCTTACTCAAAAAGGTACCGAGCCATGTGGCTAGTATAGATAAGAATAATGGGCTAATATAAGTTATAAGAGTTAAGAAGAAGCCTGAGCTAATGGGCCAATCAGTTTATAGTTAATGTAGACCTCTGTGTGATTTCTTTGGGACTTAACGACTGTGGGAACCGGGCAACAACAGTGTACCAGAAACCAGAGGCTTTGAACCTGACCAGTGACTCATTGCAATAAACATTTGCCAGTAAAAACTGATGGGACAAAGAGGTATACAGTATGACATACTGAAACCTCCATTGCCACCAGGAGGAATGAAGAGATGCTGGAGAGGCAGGAAAGGAGAAGCAAAGAGATTTTTCTGTTGGTGTGGTTTTGTTTTGTTTTTGTTTTGCTTTTGTTCACTTGATTGCTTATTTTGATTTGTTTCCTTTGGTAGGGGGTGTGGCAGGGATGAGGGGAGGATAGAGGGGAAACTGGGAAGTGAGCATAATTGGGGTTCATGATGTGAAACTTCCAGAGAGCCAATAAAGAAGTTAAAAATGAAAAAAAATATTTTAGGGGTTTTGGAAAAAAATCTTCCTGAATATGGTTTGGCAAAGTTCTTTCTTAGCTGATTCTGATGTTTTAATAAACTTAAAGACTTAAGAAAATCAAGCGTGTTTCTTTGTGAGGCTGTGCACATGAGTGCAGTGCCCGCAGAGGCCAGAAGAGGGAGTCAGATACTCTGGAGCAAATGTTCATGCAGTTGTGAGCTATCTGATGTGGGTGTTGGGAACTGAACTTGGGACTTTTGGAAGAGCAGCACTTGCTCTTAGGTGCTCAGCCATCTCTCTAACCCTCTTTCCAGGACAGAAAAAAAATCCTAATATTTTTCTCAAGGGAAAGGACCTCCCAACAGAGAAGAGTTCTAATGCACACACTTGTTCTTACATTGCACACCCACTTGTACTTAAAAAAGATTATATGCCAACTTTAAAGTATCCAAATAACTGTTATGATAACAAGTTATTACATATATTACAATACAACAAAACTGTAGGTAATCTTGAGTGGAACCACTGGTGCTACAGGCATTTAGAGGTTAATAGTCAAGTTACCAAACTACAATATAGTAATTCAGCCACTCAGTCTGGGGATCCCATCTCCACAAATAAAAGAATCAGTAAAGAAAGTAAAGAGGAGTTAAAAGAGATTATTATTACCTCAGGACATCCCAAGACCAAGTTCTCAGCCCAAAGGAGATTTATTTGCCTCAGAGGGACAGAGGGCAGGGAATAAGAGACAAAGACAGGAGAAAGAGGACAAAGGGAAAGGGGAAGGAAAAAAGAGAGAGGGAAAAGGGGGATCTGTTTCCCTGGGATAAATGACTGCCTTTGGATAGAGAGGAGACAGACATGGCCCATCAGCAAATGGTGGTTTTTAAAGGTATAAGGTGAAACCCTATGTTACGATGAGGTGTTTAATTGGACATGTTTATTAAGTGAGCCAAAGTGGGATTTTGATTGCTGGACCTTGGTGGTGAGCCTCAGGGGGAGGAAGTAGCCAAATAAGGGAAAGGACTTTGCTGGTTAGCTTTAGGAATGTAATCTAATGGTTTTTATCAAGGCAGAGGGATTGGGAGAAGGGCAAGTCCCACCAGAGTCACAGGCTTGAGTGGGCTACTGTACCTTCAGAAGTGACCTATGATGTTTAGATGGTGGCAGGCGGGAGATGAAGATGTCAAAGCTTTTTCTAGTTACTCAGCTATCATATCTGATGGTTGCCATCAAGTGGAATGAGGATGAGGATAGGGGATCCACTTATGCTGCAATTTTTTTTAGGTTTTTATTTTTTAAATTATGCAACACCTCTAGAGTTGGAGTTACAAGTGCCTATAAGTTGCCCAGTGCGGGCTTAAAACTGAACTCCAATCCTATGGAAGAGCAGGTAGCGTTCTTAACTGCTGAGCTGTCTCACCAGTCCCACCTGCAACTATTTTCTCTTCTCGACTTCACTTCTTGTCTTCTGATCTCACTTTCTGCCTTCTTACCTGCTTCCTATGTTCCCTTGTGCAAGAGCAGCCATGCATATAGTATAGGCTGGCAGAATGCCACTGTAGTCATGCTGTTGCATTGTTATGTCTTGATAAGTAGAGGGACTTAGGGAGTGCCCAGAATTCCCGGTTAGGACTCCGGATGAGAGAGGAATACTGTCATCTTTTTTAGGGGCCTGAGATGTGGTCTTGCTATGGGGTATATGAAAAACTACTGTACCTCACTGGGGTTTTTCTTCTAGAATTGAGGCTGAGATTGGTCTAGGAGAGCACACACTGACTCTCTCATTATCTACCTGCTCTTCAAGGACAGCTGAGGATTGGGAAATACGGCTTCACTGATAGGAACCTTTGAATGAGGTTCAATGTTAATGAGAATGGTGTAGGAACAGACTCTCACAACCTCTGGTTATTTCATACAGGAAACCCCTTACCACTCAATCTCACCAAGTCTCTGTGTTCCTCCCTGAGATGTAAAAACATGGATATACTGCAAGGCCACTGAATTGCTGAAGTGGGTAGCATTATGGAAGGATGAGCTTGCTATGTGCCTTACCAAAGTACTCACAGAAAAACTTCCTTCCTGGTTAACAATATGAACAGATCCTATATGCATACATACATACATGTACATATGTACATACATACTATGTATATATATATATACACACACACACACACACACAGTTTCAGCAGTAGGATTGAGACTGTATTGTCATAAGTCAGTAATGGGCAGAAGCTGGTGATCCAGGTAAACCAATGCCATGAGAACAAGTACTGCTTTGCCTGCTCACCTCCAGACATGTATGAACATTCGTGTAGATGATAGGAAGCTCTCGTGCCATGTTTCAGCATTGAGTATGGTCATAGATAATAAGGGTCTGAGAGCGTGATACACAGGATTTATATCACCTAGAAAGTCGAGTTAAGACCCTGATTAAAGGGCTGGAGAGATGTCTGAGCTAAGAGAACCTGCTGCTTTTGAAGAGGATGTGAGTTTGATTCAGAAGCACCCAGTTCAAGTGGCTCACAACTACCTGTAACTCCAGCTTCAGGGCCCGATTCTTGCCTCCACAGGTACCTGCTATATGTGTACATGCATACATAAAGACAAATACACATAAGCATAAAAAGGACTCTGGTCAAAACAAAGCTTATGGTTGGGGAGGTCATAGATCCTAGTGTGTAACCTGCTATTGTTATTTAGCTAAGCGGTCATGTTGTCCTCTAAGTTTTTCTTTTCTTTCTTTATTTAAATTGTTTTTTCATTTTACATACCAGCCCCAGTTCCCCTTCCCTTCCTTTTCCTGCCCCTACCTCCCCCATCCCATCCCCATCCACTCCTCAGGGGTTTAAAAAAATCTCACTTGGAGAATCAACAAAATCTGGCATATTAAATTGAGGCAGGTCCAAGCCCCTCCCCACTATATTAAGGCTGAGCAAGGTATTCCATCAAATGAAACGGGTTCCAAAAAGCCAGTACATGTACCCTGGATTAGTCATGGTCCCACTGTCAGGGCCACCCCAATGGATCAAGACACATAACTGCCACCCACATTCAGAGGACTTAGTTCAGTCCCATGCAGGTTCTCCAGCTGTCAGTCCATACATAGTCTGTGCACTCCCACTAGCTTTGGTCAGTTGTCTCTGTGGTTTGCCCCATCATGATCTTTCAACACTCCTCTCTCACCAATGGACAGGTCAACCAGACAGAACCAAACAGAGAAATACAAGAACTAACAGATGTACTGAATCAAATGGACTTAATAGACATCTATAGAATATTCCACCCAAACAGGAAAGAATATACATTCTTCTCAGCATTTCATGGAACTTTCTCGAAAATTGATCACATACTCAGTAACAAAGCAAACATCCACAGACACAAACAAATTGGAGTAACCACCTGTGTCTTATCAGATCATCATGAGTAAGTTAAAATTTAACAACAATTTCACCCGCAGAAAGCCTACAAACTCATGGAAACTGAACAGTCAACTACTGAACCACTCCTGGGTCAAGGAAGAAATAAAGAAAGAAATTAAAGTCTTCCTTGAATTCAACCAAAATAAAAACACAACATACCCCAACCTATGGGACACTATGAAAGCAGTGCTAAGAGGAAAGTTCATATCACTTAGTGCCCACATAAAGAAAACAGAGAAAGCACACATTAGAGACTTAACAGCACACCTAAATGCTCTAGAAAAAAAAGAAGCAGACTCACCCAGGAGAAGTAGAAGACTAGAAATAGTCAAACTGAGGGCTGAAAATAACAAAATAGAGACACAGAAAATAATCCAAAGAATCAATGAAACAAAGAGCTGGTTCCTTGAGAAAATCAACAAGATCGACAAACCCCTATCCAAACTAATCAAAGGGCAGAGAGAGAACACTCATATTAGCAAGATCAGGAATGAAAAGGGGGACATAACAACAGACACTGAGGAAATTCAGAGAATCATTAGGTCTTATTACAAAAGCCTGTATGCCATAAAATTGGAAAATGTAAAAGAAATGGACAGTTTTTTAGATAAATACCATATACTGAAATTAAATCAAGACCAGGTGAACAATTTAAATAGACCTATAAGTTGCAAGGAAATAGAAGCTGTCATCAAATACCTCCCAACCAAAAAGAGCCCAGGACCAGATGGTTTTAATGCAGAATTCTACCAAAACTTCCAAGAAGAGCTAATACCTATACTCCTCAAGGTGTTTCGCATAATAGAAACAGAAGGGTCATTGCCAAACTCTTTTTATGAAGCTACTCTGATACCAAAATCACACGAAGACGCAACCATGAAAGAGAATTACAGACCAATCTCACTCATGAACATCGATGCAAAAATTCTCAATAAAATACTGGCAAACCGAATCCAAGAACACATCAAAAAAAATCATCCATTATGATCAAGTAGGCTTCATCCCAGAGATGCAGGGCTGGTTCAACATTCGGAAATCTATCAATGTAATCCATCATATAAATAAACTGAAAGAAAAAAACCATATGATCATTTCATTAGCTGCTGAAAAAGCATTCGACAAAATTCAACACCCCTTTATGATAAAGGTCTTGGAGAGATTAGGGATACAAGGTTCATATCTAAATATAATAAAAGCAATATACAGCAAGCAGACAACTACCATCAAATTAAATGGAGAGAAACTCCAAGTGATTCCACTAAAATCAGGAATAAGACAGGGCTGTCCTCTCTCCCCATATCTCTTTAATATAGTACTTGAAGTTCTAGCAATAGATATAAGACAGAATAAGGAGATCTTGGGGATTCAAATGGGAAAGTAAGAAGTCAAACTTTTGTTATTTGCAGATGATATGATACTATACATAAATGTCCCCAAAACTCTACCAAAGAACTTCTACAGGTGACAAATACCTTCAGTGATGTGGCAGGATACAAGATCAAAACTCAAAAAAATCAGTAGCCTTCTTATACACAAAGGAAAAATAAACAGAGAGGGAAATCAGAGAAACATCACTTTTCACGATAGCCACAAATAGCATAAAGTATCTTGGGGTAACACTAACCAAGGAAGTAAAAGATCTATTTGACAAGAACTTTAAGACCTTGAAGAAAGAAATTGAAGAGGATACCAGAAAATGGAAGGATCTCCCATGCCCCTGGGTTGGTAGGATCAATATAGTAAAAATGGCAATTATACCAAAGGCAATCTATAGATTCAATGCAATCCCTATCAAAATCCCAACAAAATTCTTCACAGACCTTGAGAGAACAATAACTAAGTTTATATGGAAAAACAAAAAGCCCAGGATAGCCAAAACAATCCTATACAATAAAGGAACTTCAGGAG
>PVIU01024722.1:0-25025 GCA_004026605.1 Ondatra zibethicus
ATAAAGTATCTTGGGGTAACACTAACCAAGGAAGTGAAAGATCTATTTGACAAGAACTTTAAGGCTTTGAAGAAAGAAATTGAAGAGGATACCAGAAAATGGAAGGAGCTCCGATGCTTCTGCATTGGTAGGATCAATATAGTAAAAATGGCAATTCTACCAAAGGCAATTTATAGATTCAATGCAATCCCCATCAAAACCCCAACAAAATTCTTCATAGACCTTGAGAGAACAATAATCAACTTTATATGGAAAAACAAATAGCCCAGGATAGCCAAAACAATCACATACAATAAAGGAACTTCCGGAGGCATTACCACCCCTGACTTCAAACTATTACAGAGCTACAGCTTGGTATTGGCATAAAAACAGAGATGTTGACCAATGGAATTGAGTCAAAGACCTGGATATTAAGACACAAACCTATGAACACCTGATTTTTGACAAAGGAGCTAAAATTATACAATGGAAGAAAGAAAGCATCTTTAACAAATGGTGCTGGCATAACTGGATGTAAACCCGTAGAAGAATGAAAATAGATCCATATCTATCACCATGCACAAAATTCAAAGTTCAAATGGATTAAAGACCTCAATATAAATCTGACCACACTGAACCTGATAGAAGAGAAAGTGGGAAGTAGACTGCAACACATGGGCACAGGAGACTACTTCCTACGTATAACCCCAGTAGCACGGACAATAAGAGCAACAATGAATAAATGGGACCTCCTTAAACTGAGAAGCTTCTGTAAAGCAAAGGACACTGTCATTAAGACAAAAAGGCAATCTACTGAATGGGAGAAGATCTTTACCAACCCCACATCAGACAAAGGACTGATCTCCAAAATATATAAAGAACTCAAGAAACTAGACATTAAAATTCTAAATAACCCAATTAAAAAATGGGGTACTGAAGTGAGCAGAGAATTCTCAACAGAAGAAGTTCAAACGGCCAAAAGATATTTAAGGTCATGTTCAACTTCCTTAGAGATCAGGGAAATGCAAATCAAAACAACTTTGAGATACCATCTTACACCTGTCAGAATGGCTAAAATCAAAAACACCAAGGATAGCCTATGCTGGAGAGGATGTGGAGTAAGGGGAACACTCATCCATTCCTGGTGGGAAGGCAAGCTGGTCCAGCCACTTTGGAAATCAGTGTGGTGGTTTCTCAGGCAGAAGTCAACCTACCTCAAGATCCAGCAATACCACACTTGGGACTATACCTAAGAGATGCCCAATCATAATACAAAAGCATTTGTTCAACTATATTGACAGCAGCATTATTTGTAATAGCCAGAACCTAGAAACAAACTAGATGTCCCTCAATGGAAGAATGGATAAAGAAAGTGTGGCACATCTACACATTAGAGTACTACTCAGTGGTTAAAAAAAACAATGGCATCTTGAATTTTGCATGCAAATGTATGGAAACAGAAAACACTATCCTGACTGAGATAACTCAGACTCAAAAATACAAATATGGTATGAACTCACTCATTAGTGGATTCTAGCCATAAACAAAGGACATTGAGCTTATAGTTGGCGATCCTAGAGAAGCTAAATAATAAGGTGAACCCAAAGAAAAATATATAGATCCTCCTGGAAATTGGAAGCAGACAAGATTGCCAGGCAAAAGTTGGGAGCCGGTGGGGTGGAGCAAAGGGAAGAGGGAGAGAGAGAAGGGAGAACTGGGGAGGATTGGGGAGAGCTTGGGGGAGTGGGATGGTTGAGATAGAGAAAGGGTGGATATGGGAGCAGAGAAGAAGATATCTTAATTAAGGGAGCCATTTTAGGGTGGGCAAGAGACTTGGCTCTAGAGGGGTTCCCAGGTGTCCACGGGGATGTCCTAGCTAGGTTCTGGGGCAGTAGAGGACAGGGTGCCTGAACTGGCCTTGTCCCATAGTCACAAAATGAATATTTTGAATATCACCATAGAACCTTTGTCCAGCGATGGATGGAGATAGAGACAGAGACCCACATTGGAACACTGGACTGAGCTCCCAAGGTCCAGTTGAAGAGCAGAAGGAGGGAGAAGATGAGCAAGGAAGTAAGGAACGCAAGGGGTTGATCCACCCACTGAGACAGTGTGCCTGATCTAATGGGAGTTTACCAAAGTCAGCTGGACTAGGACTGAACGAGCATGTGATCAAACCAGACCCTCTGAATGTGGCTGACAATGGACCTGACTGAGAAGCCAATGATAATGGCACTGGGATTTGCCTCTACTGCATTACTGGCTTTTTGAGATCCTAGTCTGTTTGGATGCACATCTTCCTTCCTAGGCCTGGATGGAGGGGGGAGGGCCTTGGACTTCTCTTAGGACTGGAGGGGGAGGGAGGAGGGTAAGTGGGGGAGTGGGAGGAGGGGAGGAAGTAGAAATTTTGAATGGTATTATTTATAAAGCAATAAAAAAAAATAAAACCCGGAGCTGGAAAGATGGCTCAGGAGTTAAGAGCTTTGCCTGCTCTTCCAAAGGTCCTGAGTTCAATTCCCAGCAACCACATGTACTCACAACCATCTGTAATGAGATTTGGTGCCCTCTTCTGGCCTGCAGGGATACATGCAGGCAGAACACTGAATACATAATAAAAAATAAATAAATCTTTAAAAAAAAATAAAACCCAAAGGTTTAAAAAAAACCACAAAATCAATAAAACATAATAAATGTGTGAAGTATCAGGATGGATGGATGGGAGAGAGAGAGAGAGAGAGAGAGAGAGAGATAGTTAGATAGAGGATTAAGGGAAGTATATTGAAATTTTTTTCTTTAAATTTCCAAAGATATCTACTGTGCTTGGTGGCAGACTTTTTTTTTTTTTTTTTTTTTTTTTTGGTTTTTTGAGACAAGGTTTCTCTGTAGTTTTGGAGCCTGTCCTGGTGGCAGACACTTTTAAACCCAGTATTTGAGAGGTAGAAACAGGTGGATTCCAACCAGGGCTGCATAGTGACACCTGTCTCAACATAACAAAAACAAATGTCTATTAAAAATCAACAAAAGCAGCCGGGTGGTGGCGGCGCACGCATTTAATCCCAAAACTTGGGAGGCAGAGGCAGGTGGATCTCTGAGAGTGCGAGGCCAGCAGTTCCAGGATAGGCTCCAAAGCTACAGAGAAACCTTGTCTAGAAAAAAAAAATCAACAAAAGCAGTTGGGCAGTGGTGGTGCATGCCTTTGATCAGGAAGGCAGAGTCAGGCAGACCTCTGTGAGTTCTAGGCCGGCCTAGCCAGATCTACAAGAGTTAGTTTCAAGACAGGCTCCAAAGCTACAGAGAAACTCTGTCTCAAAAAATTAAATTAAAAAAAAAATCAATAAAAGAGGCTCACACACATTCATTTGTAATGATGATTTACATTTACATAGAACAACACAAATGATCAAGGGAATATATAGGACTTTGAAATTTGGATGTGATTTTTTTTGTTGTTTGTTCATCTAGGGTCTTGCAATGTAGTCCAGGCTGGCTTTGAATGAGACACCTTGGACATCTGGCATCACTTCCTGATTACAGGCATGAGAAATCATGCCTAGTTTATAAGTACTTGGATTCAAGCTTAGGCCACATCCATGACTCAAAGGTATTCTACCAACTGAGCTATATATATTTAACCACAACCTAAACTTTTTATTTTAATAACTTTCAGTTAACTTTTTGGCATTTCCATCGCACTTAAGGTTTAGACTGGGCAGGAAACAGGCAGTACCGTATTACTCCTACATGGCGTAACTTAAGTTTTTAAGAAATGCTTAGCATTTTAAGAAGTGCTCCTGGATAGTAAAGAATTACAGATTCACACTAGGACAGATTCAGACATAAAAGACCTCTAAATGGGTCACACTGTTAAATAAAGGTACGTAGTAGGCTTAAAAGAGAAAAGAAATAAAGGATATAGAGAGATACTTTTTAAAAAGGGTAAAGTCTTTAAAGAGACAGAGTACAGATAGTCATAGATTTAAAAAAAAAAGCCACGTAAAGATGGAAAATTCACAGAATGTCTGAAGTATATATTTTATGGTGTTTTCTTTAAACTGTGAAGGAGCTAAATACAGGGAGACATTTCATTGTATGTGCCGCTAAACTAATCCACCATGTATATTATAAAGATATTATGACTTCAAAATTTGGATCTAAGGATATGATGCTTTGGAAAAGAGGTTCTTTTTTTGTTTTCTCAGAGGATGAGACCCGGTGGATTGCTTCAAGACCAATATGGTATGATAGACCACACCCTCCTGAAAGGTGACCGTGAACACCTTCAGAAAATTACTTCACTGAACTGGTGACTAAGATGAACCTAGCACATAGGATACACCATGAAAGACCTGATTAACAGCGCCCCCATACAGCAGGAAGAAGTTTGGAGAGAAATAACTATGTCCACATTCCCAAATATTGTTCATAAAAGTTCTTTTACATTTAAAGGGAGATATGATATAGATATGAATAATTTGCATTAGTATGGATTTTGCTTTATTGATATAAATTTAAGGTCAATTTTGTTATATGTATATGTATTTCTGATCTTGATTAAGGTATTGTGATTGTGTAGTTCATTTAAAAATGTAATGTATAATTAGGAAATATAGGTTGTTAATGGATAATCATTGATATAGTCAAGCTTGTAGTCATGTTAGTTAGATTTTCTAGATATATAGAGGTATATTTCAGTTAGATAGACATTCTTCATATCTCTCAAAGACTACAGAATATGGCATTTTAAATGTTTTAATAACTTAGGGCTTTTCTTGACAATGAGACACGTCTGCTCCGGGCAGCACCAAGCTACTTCAAGAGAAAGATGGGCATCGAAGAGGCTCCTTAGCCATTTAGGCAAGAAACTGCTCTTGCCTGGACTTGCATAAACTGGACACGAAGAAACCACAGAGAGAGGACTGCTAAACTTGCCTAAAGGTGAGATGATCATTTGGGGTTCCTGTTTCATGGAAAAGTCTGCGAGGCATTCTGCTGGACACAAAAGAAAGTGACTGAACTGTCTTTAAAATTTCCTGCTTCATGGAAGTATTTGCTGAATACTATGGGCCTGTAGGCTGAAGATGGATACCCCAACGGTACAGAGGACCTCTGGGTGACTGTACAGGCAGCGAGATGTCTCTGTCATTTCTAGAGTTTTGGAAGTTGCTTACTTCTTGTTTACTTAGGTAATATTATATCCTTCTGAAGTCTTTGATGGAGTTGAAGAATAGATAGATATAGTTATCGTTTTCCTTTGTTATGATAAAAGATAATATAGATATAAATATTTTAACTGTAATTCTTGCTTGATAACTGTTTTGTTATATGTAATTTTACTATGTTAAAGTGAAAGCCTTTCTTTTTTGTTTAAACAGAAAAAGGGGAAATGGTGTAGGAGGTTCTTCTGTATTTGTGTTGCTTTCATTGGTGAATAAAGAAAACTGCCTTGGCCTTTTGATAGGGCAGAAATCATGTAGGCGGAGTATACAGAACAGAATGCTGGGAAGAAGACAGGCAGAGAGAGCCGCTGCCATGAAATCGCCAGAGTCAAACATGCTGAATCTTTCCCAGTAAGCCACGACCTCATGGTGAACACAGATTAATAGAAATGGGTTAGATCAAGAGTGAGAGTTGGCCAAGAAGAGGCTAGATATAATGGGCCAGGCAGTAATTTAATTAATACCATTTCTGTGTGGTTATTTTGGGTGTAAGCTAGCCGGGCGGCGGGATGCAGCCTGCCCGCCTTTTACTACACAGCAACCTCAATGCTTCTATTAGAATTTTTTTCTATTTTACTCAGTATTTATGCAATTTTTTCACTTACACTCTCTTAAACTTTTAAAACTGAGTAACAATGGTAAGAAATGATATTCTTTACTTCAGTGTTGTGCTTATTCATACATTCAGCAAATGTAGCTTTGTACTTCTAAAAAATAACCTTAAGGTACTAACAAAGAAAGAAAGAAAAAAGAAAGAGAGAGAGAGAAAGAAAGAATAGTGATTTAGCTATTCAAAACAAAACAAAAACACCCTCCAGCTATGTAATCTGACAGTTTGGTACTTTCACCAGACAAAAATAGAATCAAAAGAAAGGGCTTCAATAAACAAAGTAGCAGATCCTGGAAAATGCCTTAGTCAGTAGAGGAAAAAAAAAAAGATGGCTTGATTTAACATACAACAGGCCAAACAAACAACCCTAAAATCTACCACCAGAGGAATAGGATTCTATTTGTGAATCCCAGCAACGAAAGAGAATACATAGATATTAGGAAACACAAGCAAGCATGCTTGCGGGACCAATCATTCTTCACTAGCAGTTACACTGGCATATGCACCACTACTTATGAGGGTCTTTTAAATACTTCTTAAATTAAGTTTTCAAAATTATCCTGAGACATCAATGGACAAATCACCAAATCAACTGCTGTAGGAGACAATAGAACCCACAGGGGTACGTGATGATTTTTGAACTAGACAACTGCTGAAGAACTCAGTGGGCGTTCCTCTTGGCTTTTAACTATTTTCAATACAAAAATATTAATAAGAGGCACAATCATTAGGCTGGAAAGATGGACCAGTGGTTAAGAACATTTATTGGTGCATCAGAGGACTGGAATTTGGATCCTGGCACTCCATCTGGTGGTTCATAAATGCCTATAACTCCAGTTCTGAGGGATCTGATGCTTCTACCACCAAACAATGCCCCCCCCCCACGCTCTCTCTCTTAATAAGAAAGTATAATCATAACTAAAATATCATTTGTTTCAACTGAAATTTTAAGTTTACTAATCCTATCCTACATATATTCTTTCTGAACACACTAAAAAAATCAAACTAAAATAAATTCACAGGAATTTAAGAGGACTTAATGTGCTTTTGGGGGGGTGGAGGGATGGCTTTAGAAATGCCAAATAAGCCAAAGTAATATTGTTTTTCACAACTAGATCATCATAAGTTGGTTAACTAGCTATGATTTATACTGGAACCATCATTGTGTCAATTCCCAAAAACATTAGTGATGAGCTTTGTTCTTTACAAATAAGAACAGGGTAAAATGATCTGATTTACAGCATATGATAAACATCACCAAATTTGAAAGAATTTGACAAGTTATTTCAATCCTAAAGGTATTCATTAAAATTTAAAGTTGTTTGCCAGTCTCTTTATTTCCTCTCATTCTTAAATACCTTATTTGCCTTTTTAAATATTTTCCAAATATTTAGGAACTGAGGAAACAGAGAAAGGATAGACATAGATATAGACAGGCAGAAATAAATTGATGACATATGCAAAGTAAAGGTTTATAAAAGTTCTTAATATTTTATACAAAATCAAATGTTACACACACATATGACTTCATCATGGGGTAGGGACAAGCATAATGATCAGAAGCAGAATGTTTACATATCTAATGTTCAAAATTAGGTTTGAATCCTACATAGGTTTGATATAACTGATTCACTCATTGTTTAATTCAATGCAAGTAAGCCCAAGCAGCATTTTCCTACCAAAAGTAATAATAGCTAAGCAAGGTATAGTAATACTCCCTGTAATTCCAGCTATTCAGGAGGCTTGAGAAAAGAGGATCATTTGAGCTCAGAAGTTGGGAGACCAACCTGAGCAACACAGCAAGATCCCATTTCAAAACAAAACGAACAAAAAGAAAATAGAGTAGCAAGGTCTTAACAAAAATTCTCTAATATTAAGTATATATGACAGAATAAAGAATTTACTGACATTCCCTACCCCATGCACTGAATAAAATTGCAACAATCTAATACATCTTCAAAAGGTACTAATAGTATTTTTTTTAAGGCTTTCTTTGACTCACCTGTAACCCTCTCCTTCTCAGAATACTGGAATCATCCATACCAAAGATCAGACACAAAAGAAAAAAAAAAGCCACTCCCCAGACACCAACAACTAGTGCCTCATTACTGCTGGGTAAAGAGGTACAGTCCACTCAGCACAGCAGGTTATGCCCAGTAACCCACCACATTGCTAACCCAGCCAGCATCATGACACAATTATCAACTAATACTAAAAAATACAGAAAGCTCTCATTAAATCAAAGCAGAAACAGAGAAAATACTTGTCATTTGCTTTTCTTTCCCATACATAGCTTTCTTTCTTTGAAATCATCTTAAATACCAAGTAAAGAACAAAGATCCCAGAAAAAGAAATTCCCGTCTTTGCTTTCCAGACTTCACTGCTCATTAAAAAGGTTTGGCAAACAAAAGTCTCCACCTACAGATACTAAGCTTATAAAATCCGTGTCACGTCTTCCTTCCCGAAAATAAAACTGATCCACATCCATTTCTTAAGGTAAACAATTCTTCAGGAAAAAAACAAAAATCAACAACAACAACAACAAAAAAAACATGTTATTGTGCTGCTTGTTTTCAGGCTCAAACTCACACAAAACCAGTAATTGTTTTGGCTAAGTCGGCAAAATTCCTTTCATCCTTTGTATAGACAAAGCAAATGTCAGATTCTTTCAATACTGTCACAGGCTCTTTTGTTTCTTTATCGCTAGATACGCAGATCTTCCTTTGGACAGTCCCGAAGCCTTTCTCCACCCCCAGAGAAGCTGGATCATTGCTAAGGTTGGTCTCACTGCTCTTTTATGTCGTTGTGAAGCGAAAGTACACGTGCTGTGAGTTCTGAGCACGAATGAATTCATTCATCTATTCATTGCTGACAATGCTGCCACAGCAAATGATCCCCATTCCTCCAGATGTCTAAAAGGACACAGCAAGCAAAAGCTTAGCTTCACCCAAGCTATAATAAGCTCAGAATTCTTTCTTTGGTCATTGCCTGTCATACTTAAAGTAGGACCTCAGCCAAGTTTAAGGATGTCTACTCCTTAAGTATCAAAACACAGTTTTTTAAGATTTCAAGAGCATAAAGGTTAGCTCTTATGATGGGATTTTGCCATTTAAATATTCACAAATGTTAAAATTTTTAGCATTTTAGGAATGGCTAAAATCTTAGCAAACACTGGAAAATTGAAGTTGGTAATTTTTCTAATAATTCACAGGAAAATTTGTGAAAGTAGGACTACATAATCAAGACGATTAGTATATTATCTCCTAATTTTCAAGCACTGTTCTTCAAACACACTGCAAAAATTATTAACCCCACAATGGATTCAAGAAATTAGACCAAATTTTCTATTTTGACAGAGACCTAAATCAGCCTTTAATATTCTTTAGTTAGTAAACACAGCAATAGCTATAGGGCAGATTCAACATGTATCCCACAAGGAAGAAAAGCTCCTCTCCTATAGCCATATCAGCTGCAACCAAGCCTGGGGCTTAAAGGAAGTTCTATTTAAAAGATCTTTTTCTGATCCCCTGATAAAATGACTACAGGAACAAGAGTTAGCCTCACTGCTGAAAATAGCACAGAAAAAAGGATGCATCTCTCATTTATCAGAAAAATTTAAATCCGTTACCACAACAGTATAGCTGTTCATTGTAAAAGCTAAATAAATCCAATCTCCTTTTCCCATCACCTGCTTTAAACAACTAGATAGTTTCTATGGGAAAAACAAACAAGGTATGAACAGAAAGTTGATTTGCATAAGGTATGCAATATGGTATTACTATCTGCAAAAATAGACTTTTAAAGCCATAGAATCTATCAAAATAACTTTACTAGCCAAAACATATATGAACAGAAATCAAGGAGGAATAATATCTAATTCATTCAAATCCAATTTGTAAAAATATTTTTAAAGTATTTCTGGTAAGCTGTTCAGATCAAAGATTCAAAACTCCTGTTCATTTACTCAAGAATCATTTACTATGCTAACTCTGGATAGGGATGGAAAAGATTATAATGACCAATTTTGAGTATATTTGAGAAAAGTTCAAATCCACAGTGAAGCCAAAGAGAAATAAGCCAAAAACAAATTCTGTATCAAATACAAAACAAAGGGTACAGCGGTTAAGAGGAGTCAGTTCATTAAATTGGGAAAGCAGCAAAAAGACTTCCAAGGAAAATGTCATCGGGTTACTGAAATTAATATAGAAATACCAGTGTTTGCTTACAACAGGACTTCATACCTAAAGCATGTTCAGAATTGAAAACCTTTCAACTGGGAATGGTGGCACAAATTTTTAATCCCATCTGCTCTCAGAAGGCAGAGTTTGAGGAGGCAAATCTACAGAGAGTTAGAAGCAAACCAGGACCACATAGTGAAATCCTGTTTTCGTTTAAAAGACAAAAAACAAAACAAAAAAACAAAAGCTACTTCAACTCAGCACTATCTAAAAACACTAAATAACAGATGTTTGGAATCTCCATCTTAAAGCCCCAATGCAGACTCCACCCTCGGCACCCCAGGAGCATCTCCCCTGAAGTAGTCCTCTTCAAACTGTACTCAAGGCTAGGCAGTGGTGGCACACACCTTTAATCCCAGCACTCGGGAAGCAGAGGCAGCCTGGTCTACAGAGCAAATTCCAAGACAGGCTCCAAAGCTACAGAGAAACCCAGTCCCAAACAAAACAAAACAAAACAACTCTGCTCCAGAGAAAGCCTGCCAAAGTCAGCCCCTCCTTGGGGCTGCTCAAGACCATACCTATAGACTGCTTAGGACCTGGTAGCCATATTTGCCATGTGATATCTCTTGTATCCTCCTGAGGATTACCCAGGAGTGCTTTGCTCAGATAAACCTGGCTTTATTATTTTGGTTTAATTGGAGGCAGCGAATCCCCATTAACCAGGGATTTAATGGCTCCTTTCCTCAGTATTCAGAACCCCCATAATCTACAAAAGAATGGATTTTATCTCTATCCCTTACTGTAACTTAAGTCTTCAAATCAGAAAGAAAAATACATTGCTTCTGAACATATTCTCCTTCAAATACTTTCTGATTAAGCAGGAATACAACCACTTACCTTATAAGGTTGTTGGAAAGGGCCATTGAAATGATAAATATCAATTTTTTAAAGGAAAGTTCTTTTTTTGAGACTTATATTTAATTATGTGTGCCTATATGAGTTATGTGCACATTTATGCAGGTGCCCACAAGGGCCAGGTGTCAAATACCCTGTAATTAGTTACAGGTGTTTGGGAGCTGCCATATGAGTACTGGAAACCAAATCCAGATCTTCATCAGCAGGAACAGTTAAGCACTTTTAACTAATAAGCAATCTCTCCTGCTCCCTTTTTTGGTTAACATTTGTTTATTTGAGGAGGAGGGATATGCATGCAGTTGTCTCCTCCTACCATATAGGTTCCAGGGATAAAACTCAGATCATTGTTAGGCTTGACAGCAAGCACCTCTACTTACTGAGTCATCTCATTGGTGCTTCTTAAACTTTTGGAGTACCTGCTGGGACAGAGTGTACACTCTGCCCAAAATTTCCTTTTACAATTTGGATTCTTTACAACTTAACATTTTATTAAAACTTATTTTTTTAAAACTTTGCAACCTCCTAATAAATATTCAGTATTTTTTTTAATTTTTAATTTTTTTTTATTTTTCTCTGCTCCCCTCCCTGCCACTCCCCTCCCTCCCTCAACCCTAAATAGTCAGTATTAACATAGTATTTGTATTTAAAATATATTTATAGTATTTACTGATTAAACTGTAGAAATCTAAAGATGAGTTGTTAAAGAAGTAAGAAGAAACCCAAGACTAAATGCTATGACAAAAAAAAGAAAAACCATGGTCAACAGTAAAACAAGCTTCATAAAGGCCCTCTGCCAAAGAAGATCCCCTGAATGTACAGGTTTTGGGATGGTATCTTTTTAATAGTAGTTTAGGGGAAGGGTGCATGGGCAGTAGGAGCCAAAGTCCAGAAACAGTAGGCTGCACAATGAGTGTGAGAGGAGAAAATTGAGAGGAAATAGAAACATCTAGAAAGCTCCCACTGAATTTTAATTAATCATTATTTTATGTGTATGAGTATTTTGCCTGCATGTAGTATGTGCCCTACTTGCAATGCAGCATGATTAACAAGAACTCAGATACTGGGGTTAATTAATTAATAAGAGACAGATACTGGGGTTCAATTTGAAGGTCAGAAAAGCAAAAGAGTTAGTCACTGGTTCTCACCTCTACCTCAGTTCAAAACAGCAAATTCTGCCTCCAGGAATCCTCAAAATGAGACTGTCTGAGAGCTGTCTCCTTCTGTCCTATATTCCTCTCTAGTGCTGGGATTAAAGGCGTGCACCACTACATCCCGATTTCTATGGCAAACTAGTGAGGCTACTGGGATTAAAGGTGTGTGTCACCACTGCCTGGTCTGTGAGGCTGACCAGTAGAGTTGTTTTACTCTCTGATCTTCAGGCAAGCTTTATTTATTAAAATACAAATGAAATATCACAACACTGCATGCTTGGTGATAGAAGAGGCTAGAAGACATTGATGGATCCTCTAAAACTGGAGTTACAGGTAGCTGTAAACCACGATGTGGAAACAGAACTCCGGTCCTCTGGAAGAAGAGACAGTAATAAGCCATCTCTCCAGCCCTTCCACTGAACTCTTTCCTACCTTCACAACCAAACAAACAAATGTTGGGTAGAAGCAATAAGATCCAGAGCATGAACAGAGACAAGAGGAGGAATATTTAAACAAGTACAATTTTAATCTCACAGTAAAGGAGCCAAAGCTTCCAAATCATAGCAATTTGTTCTGTGAAATAAGAAAATTATCAGATAGCACAAGAATATTGGAGGTTGAAAATAACTAAGAGAACTGGAAGGCAAAAATATAAATAAGAAGATTCAGGTTAGTCAGGTAGTGGTGCCACATGCCTTTAATCCCAGCCCTCAGGAGGCAGAGCCAGGCAGATCTCTGAGTTTGAGGCCAGCCTGGTCTACAGAGCGAGTTCCAGGACAGCCAGGCCTACACAGAGAAACCCTGTCTCAAAAAATTAAAAAAAGAAAGGAAGGAAGAAAAAAAGAAAAAGGAATGACAATGATTACTAGTTTAACATTTATCAAGATTTTATAGAACATAGTACTCTTGTCTCCCTACGACACAAGGAGCCCGTTAAAGAAACTAGAACTGATCAAAAATACAGAGGGCAAGTGACTGTGTGGTACCCAGCTTCAACTAATATATCTACAATGTAACTCCTACATCTGAAGGTCAAGCATTATTGCTTAAGAGGAGATAAAAAGACTGTGAAAGAAACAAGTTTGCTGTGAGATTTTGTCTCCTAGAAATGTCAGAAAAGCTAAGCCCATGAAGTATTATCAACATTTCTGCCTAAACAAGGATGACATCAACAGGCATGCTAACATGAAAGGGAGAAATCACATGTATCGCACCCACAGACAAATAACTACAAACAACTAGGAACGCAGAGAGTGTAAGAAACAGTTTTCTCTAGGAAAGAGCTAACAAATTGGCTATGCAATACCAAGTGTCAGCCCTGAAATCATGTAACAAGTAAAATTACACAAACTGAGCAAGTTGTATTCATATATTTAGGAAAACACACACATACCACAGGAAGGGGTTAAGACAAGGAAATAGAGGCCATAAGAGAGCAAGGAGGGAACATGGGAAGAAATGGAGGGAAGAAGGGAAGGGGGAAATTTTGTAATTATACTTTAATCTCAAAACATAAAAAAAAAACCAAAACTTGAAGGACCAACAATCTGTTTCCGTTTGGTTTAATAGGCCTTAGTAAGACCGAGATAACAGTGTTGCCAGAAAAATTTACAAGATATACTGACCAAAATATGAAGCAGATGATTCATCATAACGTGTAAAGAAAACGAGATAATCAGCTATGAAGTCTATACTTAGAGGGAAGTACAGATTTAATGTCAGGAAGAAAGAAGAATCTACAGAGACGCTCATGTGGGGAAGTACTATACTTTAAACTAATTAAAACTAAGCATGGTGGTGCACATTTGTAATCCTACAAAACTAAGGAGGTGGAGGCAAAAAGACCAGAAGTTCAAGACTACTCTCAGGTACACAATGAGATTAAAAAAAAAAAAAAAAAAGATTTATTTATTTAGCCTGCATGTATCCCTGCAGGTCAGAAGAGGGCACCATATTTTATTACAGATGGTTGTGAGTCACCATGTGGTTGCTGGGAATTGAACTCAGTACCTTTGGCAGTGTAACCAGTGCTCTTAACCTCTGAGCCATCTCTCCAGCCCATGAGATTTTTTTATACATCCAGATACAAATAATCTAAGCCACATGTAAAAGGCCAAGAATTTTTCTTTTTTTTTTTTTTTTTTGGTTTTTCGAGATAGGGTTTCTCTGTGGCTTTGGAGCCTGTCCTGGAACTAGCTCTTGTAGACCAGGCTGGTCTCAAACTCAGAGATCCGCCTGCCTCTGCCTCCCGAGTGCTGGGATTAAAGGCGTGCGCCACCACCGCCTGGCAAGAATTTTTCAATCAAGTATAAATTCAGAAAAAGAAAAGCAATAAAACCACAACAATAAAAACCCACAAAATAAGCAGTGGCTGCCTGGAAGACCCAGACTGACCAACTCTGTAGCGCGTCATGTCCGCCAGCAGAAGAGATGACTACAACAGGATCCTTCTTAGAACACACTTTATTGGGACACACACTCTATGAATGAGAGAGGCTAAAGGACTAGGATCCCCGGCGCGGCTCGCTTATAAGCAGTGCTGAACAAAGCCCTGATGTGTCAACGCCCGATAGGCTCAAGTCGGTATGGCGCGATCATATGATGACCGGATTGGTCCTGTCATACGATGCCTTTCATAGGGAAGCGCATGCGCAGAAGTCGTTTACTAAGTCCGGAAAAGTACAGCAAATGGTGCTTTGGCCCTAAGCCAGCGTGCTCATAACATGGAGGCGCCGTGGCGCACTACACAACTCAGCTGCCAACTATGCTGTCCACCAACATCTATTCCATCTACAAACTGCTAGAGTGCACAGAAGACGCAGTCCTGTGAAACCAGACCTAGAAGCAAGTCATTGCCAAAGATGGCTGTGATTGAAGATAGTGGTAGCCACCAGCACGCTCCACAAGATCATGGAGCAACTCAGAGGAGCCTAAAAGACCCCTGAAGGCTCCAAGATGAGACAAAGAGGAAGAGAAGGAAACAGTCCTGGTGGTGGTTGAGTCTGCAGAAATTGCAGTGTCTCTGGAACAACTATTTAAGGGTAGGCCTTACAGGCAGATGCTTTTTAAAAAGTAGACTCATGAAATTAGAAAGAGACAGTGGAACAGGTTGGGAGAAGGAAAGTGAGGTACTGCAGGCTACTAGCACAACAGTCATGCCTGGTGAGCCTTCAGGTGACTGGCATCAAAAGCAGGGAGGTGCGCATATTTACACTGCACAGTTTGCAATGCCATTTCAACGAACAAATACGCAAAGGAGAGGTAGGAAAGATGGAAAATGGAGCAACATACACAGTGGAAAGAGGTAGAATTAGGCAGTGACGGGTGTGAGAGATGCAATAAATGGGGGAGCATCTTGATACTAAGTAGGGCCGGCAGGGTGGTATGCAACAACCTGGAGATAGCTCAAGCTCTGCCCCCAGACACACCATCATTCTGGTTCAAAGAAACAACAGAATGTCCAAGATGGAGAACAGTCCATTTTCTAGACTGAACCTCCTGAAAGTCCTCCACAGTTGGTGGGGCCCCAGAAACCATGTTGGTATCCATGATCCATGCTACATCAAGGGGACACGCCACAATCTGTGGTCCTTGCTGCCACCACAGACCATGTTGATACCCAAGGACTATGTGGATGTCTACGGTCTGTGCTGCTGCCAGAGGCCATGCTGATATCCGTGGTCCATGCTGCTACTCAGGGCCATGTTGGTGTCCGTGGTCCTGCTGCAGCTGTGTTAATGTCTATGGCCCATGTTAACATTGAAGACAATGAGGATCCATAGTGATCCAAGCTGCCGCCTGAAGCCATGTTGATGTCCAAGGGCTATTCTACTGGGATCATGCTGATGTCTGTGGCCTGTGTTGCTACCAAGGGCCCTAATGAAGTCCATGGTTTGCATTACCACGGAAAGCCATTGTGGTCTGTACTCCCACCTGAATCCATGTCAATTTCCATGGTCCACAGTGTGATCACAGGCTGTGTAGATGTGTGTGGTCTGTGTTCCCACTACAGGCCAGGTTGCTGTGTGTGGCAGGTGCTGCTGCAGAGGGCAATGTTGGTGTCCATGGCTTGTGCTACCACTGAAGGCCATGTGTATGTAGCACAAATAATAAAACCCAGAGACAGATTGGGGTTCAATTTGAAGATCAGAAAAGCAAAGCAGCCAGTCACTGGCTCTTACCTCTACCTCAGATCGAAAATGGGCAATGCTGCCTCCACGAATTCTCAGATTGAGACCAATAGTGAGAGTTGTCTCCTCCCGTCTTATATTCCTCCCTAGTGCTGGGATTAAAGGCATGCCCACCACCACCCAGCCTCTATGGCTAACTAGGGTGACTGTTGGGATTAAAGTGTATGTAACCACTGCCTGGCCTGTATGGCTGACTAGTGTGGCTGCTTTGCACTGATCTTCAGGCAAGCTTTATTTATTAAAACACAAACAACATAATACTGTGCATGTGGATGTTCGTGGTCTGTACTGCCACCTGAAGCCATGTTGATATCTGTGGTCCATGCTGCTGCCAGGGGCCACATTAGTGGCCCTGCTGAAACCAGAGAATGTATTGATGTATGTGGCCTATGTGATCACCAAAGACCTTGGGGATGTGGATGGTCTGTGGTCTGTGCAGCCACCTGAAACCACGTTGATAATCATGGTCTGTGAAGTAGCCAGAAACCATGTAGAAGTCCATGATTCATGCTGCTGCTGATTATAAAGGGTAAGGAAGCTTCTTTTGCAGTGATAGTGATGACCATAGACTCACAGTTGAGAATGAGAGACAGAGAAAGCTTCTGTGACAACCTCTCTATCCTCACCCCCACCCTCAAAAAGAAAGTCTAGACAGGAAGCCACTGAGAGGAACTCTTTAAAAATATGATTGGGATGCTCTTCACAGTTGATGGCTTCTGGCAGGGGTGGGATAGGAAAGGACTCAGTTTTCTTTCAGAGCCTGCCCAATGGGAGCTTGAACATGCTCCAGGGAATATATAGGTAACAGAAGTGTAAACAGTGATTATATGGAACTTGGTATTCCTTTTTCTTTTTCTTCTTTTGTCTTGAGGGAAATAACAAGATCGAGGAGGACTGGATATGAATGTGATTATGGTGCATTATGTGAAATTTCCAAATAATCAATAAAAATATTATATTAAATAAAAAACATATAACATTTTAAAATATAAATAAAGTGTTTGTATAACTGCATATGCAAGCACAGGCTCTCATTTATTCAACATGGGTTACAATACCTCTTGTCAGAAAATGTTTTTCCAGAGCTTCTTACAAAAAGAACCATTTAGACATTTAAGCATTTGTTCAACAAACATTAATTAGAAGTTCTCTGTGTACCAGGCTCTACATAATATAACTATTTCCCTCAAGACACTCTACTACGGATGGTAGTGGCACACACCTTTAATCCCAACACTCAGGAAGCAGAGACAGGTGAACCTCTATGAGTTCGAGGCCAGCCCGGACTACAAGAGCTAGTTCCAGGACAGCCAGTGCTGTTACAAAGAGAAACCCTCTCTCGGAGGGAGAAAAAAAAAAGATGCTCAGCTTCAGAAGAGAAAAAAATAATCACTATGGGGTTGGAGAGATGGCTAAGCTGGGTTTGATTTCCAGCATCAATATGGCAGCTCACAACAACTCCAAGTTCTAGGTGATCCGATGTCTTTGTTGACTTCATCAGGTACCAGGTATACAAGTGATACACAAAATGCATGCAACAAAATGCCACACACACACGTTTTTAAAAATCAATTATCTCAGGCTGGAGAGATGGCTCAGAGGTTAAGAGCACTACCTGCTCTTCCAGAGGTTCTGAGTTCAATTCCCAGCAATCACATGGTAGCTCACAACCATCTGTAATGAGATCTGGTGCCCTCTTCTGGTGTGCAGGCATACATGCAGGCAGAACATTGTGTACATAGTAAATAAATATAAAAAATTATTTAAAAAAATCAATTATCTCCTGGGGATTCCATCTCAAAATAAATAAAAATGAAAAAATCATACTGTGCTTTTGGGCAAAATGCAATTTTACAAAACACACTATGATTTAGAGTAAGAAATGTCTATTTATTTAATATTCATGAGATGAATATGTACCACGTGTATGTTTGATACTAAGAAAGGCCAGAAGAGTGTTCAAACCCCCTGGAAACAGGAGTTACAGATGGTTGTGAGCCTCCAGGTGGGTGCTAGGAATAAAACCTGGGTCCTCTAAAAGAGTAGCCAGTGCTCTTAACTGCTGAGCTATTTCTCCAGCACCTCTACTTTAGCTTTTATTCCAATTCTTGATAAAAAGCATACTCTGTTGGAATTTTCCAAATGATAGATTGCTTTTTGTTCTAATGAGGACATTCCTACTGAGACTCTGAAGGAAAATTAAGTACAATGAAGACTATGCCATGATCAGAAACTGAGAACTTTGCACCCGATTCCACAGGCTACAGATTGTGCTAATAATAATCAATCATTATTTTATAAATGAAGCTTTCATAAAAATCTTTAAACTATAGGATTCAGAGAGCTTTTAGGGGATAAACATATAGCAGTATTTGGAGGTTGATGTGTCCAAGAAAGGCACAAAAAATATTACATGTTCAATTACATATTTTAAAAAAAAATCCTGTTAAGAGGCTTGTCAAGGGATCAGTCACCTCACAAATCCTATCAGAGGAAATATACACATGGTGAAACAGGAAAGGAGTTTATTTTAGGTTTAGTCTGGTTGAAAAGGAAGCTATTTATATACAGTATCTTGTTCATAAGACAGCACCTTCATGATTGTAAAGGGAACGACAAAAATAGGGAGCCAGAAAGTATGTATATGCACAGCAATCTCAGTGGGCTATGATTCTGGGTACATTTCTGGTTTCGGCATTCCGCTGCGATCCTCCTGGCACCAGAGAACCAACCATCTCTATTATAAGTATGAGAGGATTGCCTACAAGTTATAGAAGAGAAATAACTCAGAGAAAACAGGGTAATGGGACAAAATGAAGTTTGAAAGGATAACTGCCCTCCTCCTTTAAATCCCCAATTTTAAAGGTACTTCTATTATATTCCCACATACCGCACTCTGGCTATTCATCTCATACAAAGTTGTATACTTTCTAATAAATAGGTAAACACAGTGTTAACCTGAGTTCTCTGAGCCATCCTAGACAATTATCAAACCTAAAATGGGAGTCAGGAGAACCACAGCCAGTGAGTCAGAAACAGTTAAAATAAGCTTGGAGCTCTCGGCCAATAAAGGCTAGGCTCACAGCCAAAAGTAACCTGAAGCTTAAGATTTGTTTTGAAATAAGGGAAGTATAGATTAAGTCTTGACTTATGGGACCAAAGGCTAATTCTAGGAAGTGTATGTACAGAGGTTAAGTTGAGCTATAGCACACTTAGTTGGTTTCTGCTAGAGAATTTCTTGGTATGTAGGAAAAATACCCTACAACTCAAGTATCAGAACTGTTCTGTGTTGTGATGAGTATAAAAATGATAGTGTTAACAATCCTATCACACCAAAAACTGAACCACTTCCACCCATGCCTTCAGAATTACCAAGATAGAGTAAAATTTCTCTGAATTCATGAGCCAAAATACAATTCTCTAACTTTCATGTCTTGCTTGGGTATTTCTGTCACACCGGTGAGAAGTCACTTACAAACTTCCTTCCCTTCATTCTGGTAGATATTAGGAAATTGATTATAAAAAATAATCTGAAGGTAGGGATGGTGGCACACACTTGTAATCTAAGCACGGAAAAAGCAGTGCTATTAAATTCAAGGGCATCCTCACCTAAACAGCAAATCTGACACTAGCCTGAGCTATACGGGACTCTGGGGAAAAAAAAAAGGTATCTTTAGGGAATCCTGAAAAGAAAACTTTAAGTTAAATGTCAACTCCTGAGAGAGGTAGCTGTATCATTTTTTGTCCAGCCTATGCGTGATGGGAAGTGCAGGGCTTGTCTCAAATCCTAGCTAGAGAGTAGTCTGTTAGGGTGGATCATAATAGCTAGCCACCTTGAAATTATTCTGAGCAGTTGTGAGATCAGTGGTGAGATCAGTTGAATGGCATCAAATGAACCAGTCAAATTCGCTGCTTTGGGACTCCATCTTCTTACTGGAGACTTCAGGGATTACTGTAGGAATATTGTTCACTGTGGAACACTTAAAAAACATAATTCATATCAAAATGGAATGCTGGAATTTTATATTATATGTGAATATACACATATTTGAATATATATGTGTATATATATTCATATAGGTACCAGAAAGACAAAAATAGCTATGGGGAGGAGTAGAAATTTTGGAAGCAGAGTTTTTCTAACATTTTTATCTTTCTTCTGTCCCATACCAGGTGGCTCTCCTGATATAAGACAGAAATTCTGAATTTTTCTTTTAAGAACATACTTGAATGTAGAGAAGAGAGACACAGTTCAACTCCAAAGCCAGCTGTGATTTTTGAGTCAGGAATACCATTATATTGAGAAGTAAGGAGATATGTATGTTAAAGTAGTGAGATTTTACCCTGCAGAGAATACTGGTATCATAAGTCAGATTTTTCTTCACTCAGTGATTCTTTCTTGATAGCTATCTTTTTTCTTCTTGAGACATCTAGATGTCCAAAGTCTCTTGACTTCTCGAAAATGGGTATTTTCTACTTTCATGCAAAGACAAGAACAGAACCCTGTTCCAACCCTTGTGAAGTTTCCTTACAACTTGTAGGATTGTCACCTCTGAGGATGAACTGTCATTTCTCTGCATCAAGCGGTTTCTCTTTTCAATCTGAATCTTGATTGATTTTAGTGGTATCCATAGCTTTTCTTCTTCTGTGGAAAATAGTGAAATCCCTTCCCCAACCAGCACATCTCCTAGTTTCCATTCTAAGATCACCACATCCTTGAAGTATACCAGCTAATTTAATACAGAAGGTTTTTCTGAGCCAGGCGATGGTGGCGCACGCCTTTAATCCCAGCACTTGGGAGGCAGAGGCAGGTGGATCTCTGTGGGTTCAAGGCCAGCCTGGTCTACAAGAGCTAGTTCCAGGACAGGCTTCAAAGTTACAGAGAGCCCTTTCCACCTGTTGTGGGTCCTAGGATCTCACAACGCAGCCTGCTTCAGGGCTGAGGCTTTGAAGACAAGGTGGTGAGCACAAGGCAGCAGGGGTTTCTTTGTTCCATGGAGCTGGCATCTACCAAGCCCGCGGTTTTGCCTGCAAGGTCCTTGGCCAACAAGTGGCCCTGATCTAGTACCAACAGAACCATCTGGAGGGTAAGTGTCCCACCCGGCACCCGCCCAGACGCCCTGGGAACGGGGTGCAGGCACCCTCCAACCCCCTAAACTTTCATGCCATTCGGCTGCAGTGCTTCTCCCAGCTACTGGCTTTTCTACTATCCCACCCAAGCTTGCCCCCAAGCTCCCCTTTCCATCTGCAGGGTCCTAGGATCTCAAAAGGCAGCCTGCTTCAGGGCTGAGGCTCTGGGGTCAAGGTGGTGAGCACACGGCAGCAGGGGTTTCTTTGTTCCATGGAGCTGGCATCTACCAAGCCCGCGGTTTTGCCTGCGAGGTCCTTGGCCAGCAAGTGGCCCTGATCTAGTACCAGTAGAGCCATCCAGAGGGGGTCCTTAGATCCACCACCACAGCCTACTACAGGGAGGAGAGGATCTGAGAACCAACTCCAGTACTGAGGGACCTAAGAGAGGACAGAACAAGAAAAATCCCCCAAGTACACAGTCAGCCACAACAAAAGGACCAAGCCACGTAGACTCTCCTGACCACATTCAAAGAAAAAGATGGGCAGGCGCAAATGCAAGAATTCCTCCAACAACCTGAAAAGCAACATAACAACAGGATCCAGCGAATATACAACAGGAAGACTTGAACAACCTAATACAGAAGAAATAGACTTTAAATGTAACATTATGAAAGTGATAGAGACCATTAAAGAGGATGTGAAAAACTCCTTTAAAGAAATGGATGAGAAGACTAACAAAAAGATAAAAGAAATGAATAAATCCCTCAGAGATACACTAGAAAACCAAGAAAAAGCAATCAAACAGGTAATGGAAACAGTTCAAGACTTGAAAACTGAAATGGAGGCAATGAAGAAAACACAAACCAAGGGATGGCTGGATATGGAAAATCTGGGTAAACGAACAGGAACTACAAAGACAAGTATAACCAACAGAATACAAGAGATAGAAGAAAGAATCTCAGACACTGAAGATACTATAGAGAAAATAAACTCATTGATCAAAGAAAACAACAAATCCAAAAAATTCTTAACACAAACATCCAGGAAATCTGGGACACCATGAAAAGACCAAACCTAAGAATAACAGGGGAAGAAGGAGAAGAATTCCAGCTCAAAGACCCAGAAAATATATTCAACAAAATTATACAAGAAAACTTTCCCAACCTAAAGAACGGTATTCCTATGAAAGTACAACAAGCATACGGAGCACCAAATAGACTGGATAAAAAACAAACAAACAAAAAAAAAAAAAACAAAAAAAAAACGAAACATCCCCTCACCATATAATAATCAAAACACGAACATAAAAAATAAACAATATTAAGAGCTGCAAAGGAAAAAGGTCAAGTAATATATAAAGGTAAACCTATCAGAATTGCACCTAACTTCTCTATGGAAACCATGAAAGCCAGAAGGTCTTGGATAGATGTGCTGCAGACACTAAGAGACCATGGATGCAAGCCCAGACTACTATACCCAGCAAAGCTTTCTTTCACCATCAGTGGAGAAAACAAGATATTCCAGGATAAAAAGAAATTTAAGCAATACATAGCCACAAACCTAGCCTTACAGAAAGTACTAGAAGGAAAACCACAAGGAAAGGAAGCAAACAACACTCATAATAACACAGACATCTCATAGAAGGGAAACACAAACTCTACCACCCCCCCAAAAAAAATAATAACCAGAGATAAAAACCACTGGGCATTAATATCACTTAATATCAATGGACTCAATTCACCTATGAAAGGCACAGGTAAAGAGAATGGATACGAAAACAGGATCCAACATTCTGCTGTTTACAAGAAACACACCTCAACCACAAAGACAGACATTATCTCAGAGTAAAGGGTTGGGAAAAGGTTTTTCAATCAAACAGAACTAAGAAACAAGCAGGTGTGGCTATACTAATATCTAACAGAATTGATTTCAAACTAAAATCAATCAGAAGAGATGGAGATGGACACTTTATACTCTTAACAGGAATAATCCATCAGGATGAAGTCTCAATCCTGAATATATATGTCCCTAATATAAAAGCACTCACATATGTAAAGGAAACATTACTAGAACTCAAAGCACACATCAAATCCCACACACTAACTGTAGGAGATTTCAACACTCATCTCTCACCAATGGACAGGTCAACCAGACAGAAACTTAACAGAGAAATACAAGTATTAACAGATGTAATGAATCAAATGGACTTAACAAACATCAATAGAACATTCCACCCAAACAGGAAAGAATATACCTTCTTCTCAGCATCTCATGGAACCTTCTCGAAAATTGATCACATACTCAGTAACAAAGCAAAAATCCACAGATACAAAACAATTGTAGTAACCACCTGTGTCTTATCGAATCACCATGGAGTAAAGTTAGATTTAACAACAATTCCACCCCCAGAAAGCCTACAAACTCATGGAGACTGAACAGTCAACTACTGAACCACTCCTGGGTCAAGGAAGAAATAAAGAAATTAAAGTCTTCCTTGAATTCAACGAAAATAAAGACACAACATACCCAAACCTATGGGACACTTTGAAAGCAGTGCTAAGAGGAAAGTTCATAGCACTTAGTGCCCACATAAAGAAAATGGAGAAAGCTCACATTAGTGACTTAAAAGCACACCTGAAAGCCCTAGAAAAAAAAGAAGCAGATTCACCCAGGAGGAGTAGAAGACTAGAAATAATCAAACTGAGGGCTGAAATCAACAAAATAGAAACACAGAAAACAATCCAAAGAACCAATGAAACAAAGAGCTGGTTCCTTGAGAAAATCAACAAGATCGACAAACCCCTATCCAAACTAATCAAAAGACGGAAAGAGAGCACTCAAATTAACAATATCAGAAATGAAAAGGGGGACAAAACAACAGACACCAAGGAAATTCAGAGAATCATTAGGTCTTACTACAAAAGCCTGTATGCCACAAAATTGGAAAATGTAAAAAAGAAATGGACAGTTTATTAGATAAATACCATATAATGAAATTAAATCAAAACCAGGTGAACAATTTAAATAGACCTATAAGTCACGAGGAAATAGAAGCTATCATCAAAAATCTCCCAACCAAAAAAGGCCCAGGACCAGATGGCTGTAATGCAGAATTCTACCAGAACTTTCTAGAGGAGTTAATACCTATACTCCTTAATGTGTTTCACATAATAGAAACAGAAGAGTCATTGCCAAACACTTTTTATGAAGCTACAGTTACCCTCATACCAAAACCACACAAAGACTCAACCAAGAAAGAGAATTAAGGACCAAGCTCACTTATGAACATTGATGTAAAACTTCTCAATAAAATACTGGCAAACCGAATCCAAGAACACATCAAAAAAATTATCCATTATGATCAAGTAGGCTTCATCCCAGAGATGCAGGGCTGGTTCAACATACAAAAATCTATCAATGTAATCCATCATATAAATAAACTGAAAGAAAAGACCATGTGATCATTTCATTAGATGCTGAAAAAGCATTTGACAAAATGCAACACCCCTTTATGATAAAGGTCTTGGAGAGATGAGGGATACAAGGATCATATCTAAATATAATAAAAGCAACATAGAGCAAGCCAACAGCTAACATCAAATTAAATGGAGAGAAACTCAAAGCCATTCCACTAAAATCAGGAACAAGACAAGGCTGTCCACTCTCTCCATATCTCTTCAATATAGTGCTTGAAGTTCTAGCAATAGCTATAAGAC
>PVIU01024723.1:0-25028 GCA_004026605.1 Ondatra zibethicus
TATTGCTTGTGTGTATATATATATATATATATTTAAACATATAAGTATATATATTTAATGTGTTTGGTCCATACACTATTGCTTGTGTATATATATATATATTTAAGTATATAAATATATATATTTAATGTATTTGGTCCATACACTATTGCTTGTATATATATATATATTTAAGTATATAAATATATATATTTAATGTGTTTGGTCCATACACTATTGCTTGTATATATATATATTTTTAAACATATAAGTATATATATTTAATGTGTTTGGTCCATACACTATTGCTTGTGTGTGTGTATATATATATATATATATATATATATATATTTAAACATATAAATATATATATTTAATGTGTTTGGTCCATATACTATTGCTTGTGTGTGTATATATATATATATATTTAAGTATATAAATATATATATATTTAATGTGTTTGGTCCATACACTATTGCTTGTGTATATATATTTAAACATATAAGTATATATATTTAATGTGTTTGGTCCATACACTATTGCTTATGTATATATATATATATTTAAATATATAAATATATATTTAATGTGTTTGGTCCATACACTATTGCTTGTATGCATGTTTTCAGGGAAGGCCATTTGGCCTTGGACAACCAGTTGGTGTGCTCTTTCCTAGGGAAGGTCACCTCCCTCCCTATTCCAAACTATACTCAGTTGCCTATAGTTTTTTTTTTTTTGTGTGTGTGTGTAGGGGTAAGGCCTAGGGGACTTTTCTCCACCCAGTTTGCCATGTCTTTTGGTGTCATCCTTGTTCAGCTCCCATTTGGACAGTCATACTGATGAGACTTTATGTGTGTGCCTTCTGGGACATTACTAGGAATCACAACTGTAAATGGAGACTGCTTGTTTGTTTCCCAACTGCCCAGACCCAAATAATCATATAGAAACTCTATTAATTACAACACTATTAAGCCAATGACTCAGGCATTTTTCTAGCTAGCTCTTACATCTTGAACCAACCCATTTCTATTAATCTGTGTATTGCCACGTGGCTGTGGCTTATGGGAAAGTTTCTGGTGGCATCTGTCTCCTTTGGCAGCTACAGGGCATATCTTTGACTCTGCCTACTCTCTCTATATCTCTTTCAACCTGGCCATATTCTGCCCTGCCATAGGCCAAAGCAGCTTTATTCATTAACCAATTAAAAACAACACATATACAGAAGGACATCCCACACCATCTCCCCTTTTCTGTCTAATTAAAAAAGAAGGTTTTAACTTTAACATAGTAAAATTACATATACAAAACAGTTATCAGGCAAGAATTATAGTTAACAATATTTAGTCCATTTACATTTGGCAAATTAAGGAAAATTCTCTATCATATATCCTGTCTTTGTAAGTCTAAGGTTTGGTATCTAATTTATCTTTTATCATAACTAAGGAAAACTATAACTCTCTGTCTTCAACTCATCAAAGACTCCAGAAACATATGGTATTACCTAAGTCAATAGGAAGTGCATTATAAACAACTTCCAAAGTTCTAGAATTGACAGAGATATCTTGCTTCCTCGACAGTCATCCAAAGTTCTTCTGTAATGTTGGGGCATCCATCTTCAGCCTATAGGCCCATAATATCTGGCTGACTTTTCAGTGAATCAAAACAGAAGGTCTTTTTTGCCTTGTACTAGCAAAGTTTGTCAGTTGCTTTCTTCTGTGCCCTGCAGAATGTCTGGCAATTTCTTCTGTGAAGCAGGAACCCTGAAGGACTATTTTGTCTTTTGAAAAGTTCAGCAGTCACTTTTCTGTGGGTCCTGTGTGCTCAGTTCATACAGCATACCATCAGCAGTCCAGGCAAGAGCAATTGCTTGCCCAGATGGCTATCCTTGTCATATTGAAGGCAAATTTCATAACAAGTTTCTTCAATGCCCCTCAACCTCTCTGAAGTAATTGGTGCTGCCAGAAGCATACATATCTCACTGTTGAGAAAAGTCAAGGTTCTTAAAACATTCTAAATGCCATATTCTGTAGGTCTTTGAAGTGTTGAAGATTATCTATTTAACTGAAATATATCCCTGTATATCTGCCATGTAGTATGCTGTGCTTCCTGGTAATGTCTCCATGTATGGTGGCAGGAATCTGTCATGCTTTCCTCCCTGTGCACGCCTAGCTTGCCTAGGCAAGGGTGCTGAGCAGCAGGCATATTCTCAGCTACTTTCCTCCTAACCCCAAGCAGGCATACAATCAACCTGACCAAAGTGTATAGTAGGCCACGCAGGTTAGCCCCAACCATATGGCCATTGCTTTGCAGCCTGGGTGGTGGTGGCACTTGCCTTTAATCCCAGCACACGGGAGGGAGACAGAGGCAGGAGTATCTCTGTGAGTTCAATGACAGCCTGATTTACACACAATCTTATAGAAAACTCCCTGATCCTCTTACAATCATCCCAGCCCCTATTTTATAGTGTTCCCTGAGCCTTAAGTGCTAGAGTGTTCTGCGTTTTATCCATTGGGACTAGGTTCCACAATCCTGCATTTGACTGTTCATGGTTTTCTGCAGTGATCTCTAAAAAGTAGCATTCAAGATTCCAAAGGAGGGAGGCAGGCAACATGTTCTATGCAGCTATGATGTAGAACTACATCAGTGACCAACATGGCACCATAACCCTGAGGAAGCAGCAATGGCATGCATATCTTGGCAGTAACAACAGCTCTCTAATTGAATTTAAGAACCCCTCAATAAGAGAGAGACCATGCCTAATACTGGAAACTTAACCAACTACTCAGTGCTAGTGAAATCAAGGATATTGGAGGAGAATCTACAACCTCTAATTTACTAAAGCAGCACAAACCCTAACAACAGTCTATAAACATTTGTACTTATATACGCCCACAGATAAGTGTAGTATTTGTGCCTTATCAAGGAAATTCTCTTTGCAGCAGCAGGTCTTCTTTTACAAAATAGAATTCAATATTTCTATTCTCTGTCTCACTAACAGCTTGATAAGAGAAACTGGATAATTCAATTAGTGACCATGTTCACTCTTCTGATCATGGCACAGAGCTGAGACTGGGTAGAGAGCTATACCCACTCACCCTCATTTTGCAATGTACCTCTATTTATTATTCATTTTGTTGTAGAGTCTGAAAATCTATTCAACCATTTGTAAATTCATCAAAGACTATTGAGTACATTTCCTATGTGTCTGGTATCATGCTAGATGTTATGGATTAGCATAATATGAATAAACCAGCTCCTTCCTTCCAGGATCTTCTGTTTAGCAGATAGAGAGAATGTAGAAATTTTTCATTCATTTTACATATTTGTATTGGGCAGTGGATTGAAGCAGACACAAGATAACACTTCAGTAAATGAAAGGGAGTAGAGTGTAATGTCTAAGAGAAGTGTTTTGGCAACCAAACCATCTAAAGTTAGATTGCATTGTGGGGCTTCGTGGATTCTCTTGAGATGCTTCATGTCCCAGTTTTCTCATTGTAAAATTGGGCCAATGCAGATTTTACTTATGAGGCATTTCTTTGATCATGAGTTAGGATATAAAACAACATGTAAATCTCAGCTATTTCTGCTGTTCTTTACTTTCTTCTCACACTTTACTACTTTTCAAACTTATAGTCTTTCTTACTAGTTCTCCTTTAATTCTCTTAGACAAACTATTAACTAATCATTATTAACTTGGAGGTTACAGTTATGATGTTGTGATTTAAGAAATTTATGTTTATTCCGCTTTGTCCTTGGTTACTGACTTGAGCTCTTAAGTTACCTGGACTCTCCTAGGTGATCAGAGTCTTCTTGTTAGTTCAGTAGATAGTGGCTGACCACCAGAAAGTCTAAACCATGATTGCAAGTGTGAAACTTTCATTCTCTCCCCTATTCTCCAGAGAGAGGGGCTAAAGACTAATTGATCATGACTATGCAGTAGTCTTCAAAGCTTTCCCCAGAGGACAAGGAATTAGTATGCAGGGACTCTTGCTGGTGTGCACGTTTATCTGATGGCTCATTTCCATCCTTTGTTTTATCCTTTATGTATGATCATAAACAAGTGTGTTCTTGGGTTTTATCAACACATCCAGCTGGTGAACCTGGGAAGGGACTCATGGGACAACACTTGTTTTTTTAGAGACATTCAGAAAATGACTTCCTAAAATATGACATTTTAGTGTTCACTACTCAGAACCATGACCACTTTGGGGTCAGTTTCCAGCAATGGAGTCAAAGGCTTTCTGAGCTCCTCGAAAAGGAAGCCAATTATTAGGAATCTGCCTTGGAATGTTGACCAACCAATGAAGATAACTTAAGACCACAGCAAAGCAAACTGGAGTTTGATCACTGCTGCCAAGCAGACTGGCACTTTCTCTTCCCAAGGCTTCGCTGAGACAGACCTTTTATCTGTCTTACAGACCATGTTTATTCGCCCTTCCCTGAACAACTGTCACTACTGCTCTAGAAGGCCAAGGTTATAATGCATTTTTTGTAGTTCAGGTTGCCTTAGAAGCATCAATAATCTGTTTTTTTTAAGCCTTAGTATTTATGGGATTAGTATGACTTTTGTATATAATTAAATATGATTTGTTTTTCTCCTTCTTTTCAGCCATATCTACCCGTGGATAGCTCAGCTAAGGATGCTCCATGGGTGGAAGCTGTTTTTCTTGTCCCTTTGATTTGTAGCTGAAGGTAAGAAGTCTCAGGAGCCTGGCCTTATAATTGGTATCTGAAATGGAGCAGTCTTGTGGGACTGAGCCCTTAGACTGTGGGACGTGATGCCAGGCAGCTTCCTGTAGACTGTGTCAGGGTTGAATTGAACTGAAGGACACTGAACTGGTACCCAACAGTTTGGAGAACTGCTGATTATGGGAAAGAAAACCCTACATGTTTGGTGGACAGAAGCATTTTGATAGTACATAAGAAAACATTAATTTTATTACATAATGCTTTATCTAAAACCCATTAAAATAATTGTTTGAAAATATAGTGGAAAAGTGCATTTTTAAAAAATTCTTTTTAAACTGTATAGTTTCTTTCCTTTTAGTCCTGGGCAAAAGCTGGTGCCAATCACCTTCTTCTTGGAACTTAACCAAGTCCAATGCCTGGAACAAGGACGAGGCGACCTCAGCTAGAAGACAGGCTTTGCGGGAGCCTCCTCAATTTTTCCATGCTCTGAATTCCGAGCTGCCTCCTGCTACGTCCATACCTGAGCCCAGCTCTCGGTCCACATGTTCTGAAGTGTGCAGGGGTTGTCAACAACCTGCGGGGCCACCTTGGCAGCTGAGCAGCAAGCGCCTGCTCCTTCATGGTTTTATACCACCTTTGTGAAAGAGTTTCACCAGTGTGATTTAACTCTGCCAAGGAATAGGTACAGTGAGAATTCAGTAGAGACCCATTCTCTGGTAATATTTGCATTTTATAGGAAGCATGCATATAAATTTTCCATTCTATAGTAATATGGTTTTAATCTTAATGAATGCCATTTTGGCGGTTCTCTTCAGAGAGTGGGATTAACATGCTCATGTGAATGGGAAATGTTAAAGAGTTAGTAGTCTCCTGAGGCCTCTGCTACCGGCTCTGCAGCTCCAAGGATTTCATCGTACTTTAGGCATAGCAAAACACCATTTCTGCTCATTAGACGGAAACTCTCCGAGGCTTCTGTATATTTCATGCTAGGGTTTGATTTTTCCTCAAAATGGAAAGAACTGGTTTTTTTTTTTTTCCTGAAACCTGAAAATAACCTCGTATCAAAAATCAATTGAAAAATCCTCAGAAAACTGTCATGAGTGTTTTTAGAAACTTTTTTTAGGATGATGTCCTTCTTGGGGTTAGTAACACCGTGCTAAATTAAGTCATCCAAGTTAGCATAGCTCTGAGAGCTCTCTTTGTGTGTACTCTTTCACCCTTTGCTTCGTCCTATGAGGCTGGAAGCAGAAAGCCTCATTTCGAGTTTGAGTTTCTTCCTGCTTCTGCTACATTCCCTCCCCTTTTAAATATGGAGTCCTTTCTCAATGACTTCTCAGACCTTGAACATTTTACCTTATTTTTGAGATGCTTATTAGGTTAAAACTAGAATAATATCCCAGGATTTTGTTATCCAGTGATTTAGTGAGGGGGCATGCAGTGAGTGCAACCTCATTTGATCATACACACACTCACCACCACATGTAAGCATTAACAATCATCTTTCAAATGTAAAACATTTTTCAATAGATTCAGAGTTTTTATTTGTATTGAATCCTTAAGGTTATGTCTTTCATGACAAACAGAAAATTTCTGATTCTCAATAAGCCTCAGTAAAGAGAGGTGGTATCACAGGTATACAAACTGATAGGTTACAAGAGGAAGCTGCGGTGTTTCATGGGCCTGTGGGCAGGGCAGCTGAACTTCACAAAAACCTACACTATAGGTTATATTTATACATAATGTTCTTGTTCTAGAGCAAGAGTTTGAGGATCTCAAACACGGCATGTTAAGAGAAATCACCCTGATTTTACCAGTGTATGTTTTATGCATGGGTTGCAATAACATACACTATTCCACTGGTGTTAATTCACATTAATAAAAATTCTTCTAAATGAAAATAAACAAAGCATACCCAAATAAAGAATATTTACTAAAGGGTCTTTATTGATGATGTTCACATTTTTTCATGTCCTATTTTGTTGCAAGGATGAGGTAAGTGATGTGTAAGGCGCATGGTCAATGGCATACACTTTTCAAGTGACAAAGGCCCAGATTTAACAAAGTCCTTATTATCTCTCAGGGTTTGCTCAACATTGCAGCTTCAACTGCCTCAGGCCTTCAGCGCATTAAAAGACTCTATGTCTCAGTACTATGGGATCCAAAGGAAAAATGCATTTAAAGGTAACTCCCAGGTGATTTTCAATTTACATTAAAGATTCAGATTATAAGTATGATTCTTAAAAATAGTTTTAGATGATTAAGCAGAAGGCATTGAAAAGATTCCATTTGCAAGGCTTGTTAGTCTCTGGGATCTTATGATTTTTACTTATTAAAGTATCTGTCAATTGTATGCTTCCACACGTGGTCTTGAGCCTGTTTCACAACGGTCATGTATTATGCTCGTGCTTCTGCAGTTTACTAGTGATATGTTTTGGTGGTGTTATTGTCGGTTAAAACGGCCTTGTGGTCATAAAATAAGGAAAACTGATTCTGCTCTAACTGCTTCTCCTCTCCATGTATTCAGGTTATCTTGTCACGTCCCCCTCCAGACTTTCTTTTGCTTGCTTAAGCCTGATTTTTTTTTTCTTAGCCTTCTTTGTTTATGCCTCGCAAGCATTAGAAGCTACTTCTAGTGATAACAGTAAGTTAAAAGAGGCAAGATAAAAGAGAAATTATAGCAGCAAATTTAGGAAGGTAAAACTCACTTGTATCATGTGTATGAAATGAATCGGTTGCTGTACCTGAAGACTGAACTGAATTCTCATCTTTTGGGCCATGAAGTCAAGCAGGGAAATGTAAGAAGCATCCTGCTTTTCAAGGCCGATGAATGGGATAGTTTATGTTCATTGAGACAGGAGCGTAGTTTTCTGCTACTAAATATAAAGAAAGACATTAAGGATCTCTTTGAAAATTCTTAAGGTAGCACAGTAATTTTGTTTAAAACAACAACCATTAACTATGACTTTGTTTGCCTTTAATAAATGCTAAGGTCGTCATTTTGAAGTTAGATCTTGTGAAGCACTTTTGGGGAAATTGAAAATAATGTACTGCAGTGTGTACATTAACAATCAAATAGCAGAATTCAGTGACAAGAGTGTCGCAGCTTTGTTTGAATGGATCGTAGATGAGTCTCCTCGGTACCTTAGATATATCTGAGAGGGAGTTTTCAGTTAGTGCTAAAGCCATGAGTTTGGATTTTCCCTTAAGTATGTAAACTAAACTGATAAAATGCTCTGGTTTTGGCTGGAGGAGACTTAGGGTACCAGGCATGCTGGCAGCAATACTGACATTCTGCTGAGAAGCATTTTTCTCCTCTCATGGCTGAAAAAAACCCACTTCATTATATAATGGAGGGCGCCAGTGTGTTTTCAAGTCTATTTTAAAACTAAAGCAGCTTTTAGTCTCTTATCTAGAATTGCTGAAGGTTGTTAAAGAGGATAGACACATACTAACCGAAAGCAGTTTTAAAAAGTACAATTTCAGCCAGCCACATTAAGGTCATTTGACATCAAACAGTGACAATACTCAGGCTCACTGTGGCTTCTCTGCCTCAGAGTAGATGTTTACAGAATGAAGCAGGGACCAATTCTGAAGGTATTTTCAAACTGGTAAGAAAATAAATTTCCATCCATTATTTTAGAAAATAATGTTCTGTACCTGGCTTTTTCTTTTGGGCCACCACCCAAACCATGACACGGAAACATATTATTAGTTTTGAATGCTCAGTTTAGCTAAGACTCATTTCTGTCTAGCTTTTAAAATTTAAATTAACCTGTTTCTTTTTATTTACCTTTTGCCCTGGGGTGTTTTACCTTTCTTCCTTTTGTATATCTTACTTTCATTGCTTCTCATGTTTGGCTGGCTGGTGGCTGCCTGGCTGGCCCAGGGCATGTCTGTTGTTCTTGTCTCTCTTTTTCTACTTCTCTCTGTCTGCAAACCCCACCTATCCTTTCTCTGTCTAGCTATTGGCCATTCAGCTGTTTATTGGACCAATCAGGTGCCTTAGGCAGGCAAGGTGAAACAAACGCAACACATCCTTACATAAATTAAACACACATCCTTACATTGTTCAACTCATCTTTGCATAATTAAACAAATGCAGCATAAACAAGTATAGCACACCTTTACACAGTTAAGGTAACATTCCATAGCATAAACAAATGTAGCACATCTTTGCCCAGTTAAAATAATATTCCAAAACAATGCTCTACATGTATTATTACAAATAAGAACACATTCCTAAGGATTTTGAAGGACCTTCAAAGGTTTATTAAGAATGTGGAACCACGATTCATGAGGACAAAAGTCTCCATTTAAGAGAAACCCTTAGGTCATTCTCGTGCAGAATTCTCTGATGGACATTTGGATTCCCAAATGATCATCTTATCTTTAATGAATTGACTGGTCATTTTGGCTGAGTGGAGACCCAGTTAAGGAGTGAACAGTAAGGTCATCTACAAAAAGTGATTTTAATAATCACCTTTACAATTTATTGGAAGGGAGTTATCCATGTTAATGTCCAGGCATGAAATGTAATGGCCTGCTTTATTATTGTTAATTTATGCCTAAGCTTCCCTTTGTTCTTCTTTTTAACCAACATAACAATTATATGGGCTAACTATTTGCCTCAGGGAAATGCTGTAATGGGACTAATTAAATATTTAATATTTTAAAGGGCTTAAACAACCTTGTAAGTAATAAGTTAAGAGGAGATAAAACCATGATGATCACCTTAGTATTAATGAAGCCCTGGATCAGGCATCCCTTGGACGCCCGTGTCTTGTATCTGTGGGAGGCAGAACAGTTTAATGGCCTAGTGAACGACCTTGGCCACCTATGATGCTTCTTCTATGTCCTGATTTTGAGGCCTAAAGCAAACTTCTTCAACTTTCTAAGCTAATGACAGTTTTCTTAACTATAGAGCGAGGATCTGAATACCACTCGGCCTTTCAGATTATTGTGATAGCGTGTGTGTGTTTAACAAATATTAGTTACAGAATTGGAAACTTGTATACTTTTTTTCCAAAGTAGAAATATGTCTAGGATTTGAAAGAATTATGCACTTTGCACTTAACTCCACATAAAAAGGAGGAAAAGGAAATGGGAAGAAGAAAGGACTAGAGGATGCCAAATTTTAGGTGTCAGCTCACTGCAGCAGTGAGTGCTGGTAAAGCATTGATTTTTGAAAGTGTGAGTCAGGAAGTCCAGAGCAAACTGTTCTGAGTCTGGAAGACTAAGTTGGGAGATCCATCTCAATATGGGTCTCAACCATATAGTGAGCTGGTTGCCTAGATGACCAAAAACAGTGCAGAGGTGAACTAGGCAAACTAGACCATCCGTCCATCCATCTGTCATCTACCACTAAGCCTGTCTGTCTGGACCTTTAGGGATATAGAGTAGGAAAGAATGTCCCTGAGTTTAGTATTAACCAGAAGCTACATGCAAAGGACAGTCCATGTAGAGGATGCAGATGTGTCTGTGTGGTCACTGTGAAGATGACCTCAAGTGCAATGGGAACAATGCAACACAGTCAGGGGGACAGCACAAGGTGTGTAGAAAGCTCCTTTGCTTGCTTAGGGTGAGCGATTAAAAACAAGCCAGCAGGAAGTTATCATGGCGTCTTCTGTTTTCAAAATTCTCATACAAAAAGGAGCTGATTGAGAAAGATTTAAAAAAAATCCCTTTGGAAACTAAATCAGAATTGATCAAGTATTTAAGCATATAGATGTATCTAAGTGGTTTTCAAAACTCACCCTCTATTTACAGCGTGTTTCTTGGCTTTTCATTTTTGTTTTTGTTTGTTTGCTTTTCTTAGAGAGAGAGAAAGAAAGGAGCATAAATTGGAGTGATTGGGAAGGTGGGGAGATTTGGAAGGGATTGGATGAGGGAAAACATTATTGCGCAATGTACTTTTAAAAAGAATATAACTGTAAAAGCTATCCATATTTTATTGGCATGAGTTATGATTTGTGGGAAGTGGCAAATGGCGAGATTCTGTGCATGTTCCATGCCCACCGCTTTCATCAGAGCTCTGTGTTCTGCAGGTGCAAGGGCAGCGGGAATATTGTTCTTAACTTCACTCATTTAACGTGTCTTTATGATAGCTACAGTGCCAGACGCTCCTAAGATAGAGGATGGGATCAGGTTTCCTCAGTTTTACATTTCTCCTGTTCCTTTAAATGCCCTATCAGTAGGTAGGTGCTCTCGATAAATTTTTAAAGATTTATTAGTTGCATATTGTATTCATAAGGACTTTCAGAGAATCAGGGTCACCCTCACCTTCCTTTGATCCAGGGCATACGTCACTGATCTGCATTATTTGTAGGTTCTATTTTTTAAACCAATTCTACTTGATGAAATGCATTTGTCACTCTTAAAATCAATCCTAATGCTGGTGTCCTTCTCCCAGCCCTTCAGAGACATGCGTATGCCTCTCTAGAACACTTCTAGGGCTGCAATAAAGCAAATTAACCAGTACTTGAGTTTCCTTAGTCTTTAGATAACTCTAGCTTCATGTTCTTTTCTTAATGGATTATTTTCTCTGATATTAAGTATCCATTGAAAATAAGTTGAAAGTCTTTGTAAACATATTAAACTTACACACTTATAAACTAGACACACCAGCAATACTTCACTTTAAAATAGTTTTTGCACAATTACTTTTTTTTCCCTACAAAGCTTCAGACTAATGAGATTTGTTTGAAATCATTTTAGGAACATTAAGTCCTATGAAAAACTCAGTTGTACTACACAAAGAACCCAGACCTCAACTGAGGTGAAAATTGGAAAATAGATACTGTGGTAGCCTGGAAGTGGTAGTTATTCTTCTACATAGATGTAATAGAGTTTAAAAAAATGAAATTACTACAAATTTTAGAAATTGCTACGATTTGGGATATATCCCTCAAAGTTTGGGATGTGTTCATGTGTTCCCAGGGTAGCACTTTGAGAACTTTTAGGTAGTAGGTTCTAGTGGGAGGGCCCTGAACCATCTGTGATGTGCCTCTGAAGGGTATTTAGTGTCTCAGCTCACATAACTGTTGCCTTTAGAGATGGCTCAGTAGTTAGGAGCACATCCTGCATTTGCAGAGAGCCTGAGTTCGATCCCCGGCACTCTTGTTCGGTGGCTCACAAAGCCCTACAACTCGCCGGGCTGTGGTGGCGCACGCCTTTAATCCCAGCACTCGGGAGGCAGAGGCAGGCGGATCTCTGTGAGTTTGAGACCAGCCTGGTCTACAAGAGCTAGTTCCAGGACAGGCTCCAAAGCTGCAGAGAAATCCTGTCTCAAAAAAAAAAAAACCCCAAAAAACAAACCAAAACAAAACCCCTACAACTCTATCTCCTGGAGGGTTTGATCCAATGTTTCTGGACTACACATACACATACATACCACCAGACAGATGAACATACACGTAATTAAAATACAGTCTTTAAAATTTACTAGGAAAAGAGTTAGATTACTCAAAGAGGCAAAATTCCTGTCTTAGGTCAGAAAAACTGACATGAGGTCAGGCTGGCTTTCTCATAGCCTAACATGCAAACTCATAAACACTCTCTTTCCTCAGCCATAGTGAGGAGAGGGGACTGGCAGGGTTTTCTTCTCAGAAGCTCTTGTTTTTTCATTTTATTCAATTGCATTATTGTTTATGTGTGTATAAAATTATAGTTTCTTTAATAACTGGGCAAAGCTCTTTTGTGTTGTTATTTTTTTCTTCACCTTGAGAGACAACAAATTAAATATATAGTTATACATCTCTGCAACCTCAGCATTTGGGAGGCAGAGGCAAGAGTATTGAAAGTCTGAGGATAGCCTTGCTATAGAGAAAGTCACGTTCTCAAGACAAAATAAACAATAAAAAAGAAACCCTAGCTATAGACGTATCTTTCACAATTCATTTGAACCTGTGCACAGACATATACACACACAGCCAATAGACTTAGAATAATGTTCTCTCCACGTGGTGTCATGTGATCTGTGATCAACCGTGAAGAAAGAATCATTGGCCATTCCAGAATTTCAGCTGACAACAAATTTGCGTACCTGTTGCAGATGTACTGGTTTCAGCCTCCTCTAGAGAGCCCCCCCCCCCCGTCCTACCAAGGCTGCAAGCCTCTCCACTTGAATTGTTGATCTTGCTGCTGACAATCCCTTTATGGTAGAACTCCTGCCACTCTTGGTCACCTGCCAGAGGCTTTGGCTTTAGAAATGTAGCACAATTTGCTGATGGTGCAAACCTATGGTCAGGTGGGGTATGCTGTGAAGATCGCAGCTCTGGTGGCAGCTGTCTGTCTCCGTGTCCTACATCCTGTGGTGTGATCCTCAGCACAGCACTGGTGAAATGTTACTTAGCAGGACAATTCTTTGACTGAGTTTTGAATTATTGCTGCTCCTTAGGCCTTTCTAACAATTCCCAGCACTAGATCTGTCTCTAGGTAAGATGTGTGCCAGGATGGTTTCTAGTTCCTCACTAAGTCCTGACTTCTCCCTAGTTTACAGTATTTCCTCATTAATATTTACTTAAAATATTAATATTCATAAATGATCTGGAATATTTTGGACCTACTAATCATTTACCATAAATAGAATACATGTATCATACTAACAGAAATTTCCATATTTTAGATCCTCAGAGGACAGAAATAAACCTTTATCTCTAGGAAGCAAGCTCAACACTAGCAAATATGGAGACTATCAAAAGCCCTGGAGTTTGGTTTTATAAATGACCTTGCTTTTCCTGCTCTCCACACCTGTTACCTGCATTTTTAAGAAACACTTGATCTACAATGTTGAGGAATAACACTTGATGAGACATAAACCAGTTTCATAAAATCTGTCACAGGTTGGTAAAGAGAAATAAGGCTTTTATTCTTCATTAAACTAGAGTAGCATTTTGACTACTTTCTTGGCCCCAGGCATTGTTGCCTAGATATTAAAAATAACCTCGCAATGTTACTCAGCTTGTTATTATAGAATTTTGGCAGGTCAATACTAACAAAACATTGTAAAGGAATGTTTATGCTATTACTAATAATGAATATTAATGTGTCATGCCATATATAGAACTGTTTAATGATGACAATTAATGTGTCATGTCATATATAGAACTATTTAATAATGAATATTAATATGTCATGTCATATACAGAACTATTTGACTCTCTCCCTCATACTCTCTTTCCTCTCCCCTATCCTTTTCTCTCTTCCCCTGTCCCCTTACACGATATAGCTGTGACAGACCTGGAAAATTCTATACATCCCAGTTCGACCTTCAACTTGTAGCAATTCTCCTGCCTCTACCAGCTGAGTGCTGGGATTAGAGGCATGATTGCATTGTGCCTGGTTATCATTTTCCTCTGAATGTTAGAATGAATGAGCTTCAGTATAATAGATTAGTCATGCACAAGTTTGATGAAATTTAATGTCCTGTTTTTATTAAACTCATTTCTATTTTAGTGTCAGAAACAGCAAAAAGTTTTATCTTACTTTATATAAATATTAGGAATTACATCGAATAGCCTGAAAACTGGCATCTGGCTAAGTTGTTCTATTACAATAATTGATTATAGAAGTTAACATCACCTTTAAATGTGGCACCATTAAACTTTATTATTTGAGGCCTTAGGTGTTTCCACATAACACCTGATATTGTCTTATGTAGAAGTAAAGCTGAGTTGTCTTAAAGAGAGATCCTCAATGACTGCTGTGGTCCATAATTTGCAGTAGCTCAGCCCTCCTTTTTGATTTGTAAATTTGTTTTCAAAACTCTTGATTGTTTTATGTACAGAGCATTTTGTTCCAAGACGAGGTGATCTTTATGCGCTCAGGTATGGAGATGTATGATATTACACTTCTCCCTTCTGTCCTAAGTGATCAATAGCTTTCTGTCTCATATGTGAATGCTGCTACATAATCTATCATAGACTTTTGGAACTTTTTTACCCATTTTACATTTCATTTTTTGCTTTGACTAATTGAAATTTCTTATAATTATAGATCTTCAGGTCTATAATGAAGAAACACAGAGTCCCTCTTTTGCTCCCTCTGCATCTTTCAGTACCCACAAAAGCAAGTTGCTACTAGCTTATAGACGTGTTACTTAAAATAGTGTATATAAATGTATACATGTGATATTTTTTCAAACTCATCTACAGTCTTATAAATTACTGTTCTACTGTTGGGAAGAAATACCATGATCAAGATAACTTATTAAAAACATTATATTGAGGGACTGCTTATAGTTTCAGAGGATTATTCCTTGACTATCATAGTGGAGAGTATGGTGGCAAGCAGGAGAGCTTATATCCTAGCCCCAAGCTGGAAGCAGAGAATGAGACTGGGCCTGCCATGAGGTTTTAAAACTTCAAAGCTAACCCACGGTGACACACCTCCTCCAACAAGCACACACCTTCTAATCCATCCCAAACAATTCCACCAACTAAGAACAAAACATTCAAATATATGAGCCTATGGGGGCCATTCTCATTCAAACCATCACATCTATCTGCCTGCCTATCTATCTATCTATCTATCTATCTATCTATCTATCTATCTATCTATCTATCATCTATCCATCTACTATCTACCTACCTATCTATCTATCTATCTATCTATCTATCTATCTATCTATCTATCTGTTATTGGGCATGTGAAGATTTCCAGATTTGTATGACTATTCAAGTTTTAGAAAGCTTTAGTTTTTCTTTTACATTTTTGTCTATGTTCTTCACAAAAATGAGACTAAGTCATTATTTTGAAACATTTCATTGAAACATTACTTTAGGAAGCATCAACTCCTAATATACACCAGAAATGACATTATCTTTTGGATCCATGTGGATGACTATTACAAAATAAGTAAAGGACATAATTTATTACCTTTCTCTTATAGCTATTGTCTCATGCATGACAGACTGAACACATTGAAGAACCATCAATCCTTCTAATTGCCTTTAACTTTCTTAATATTTGTTTAAAATTTTATTTTTTTGCTAGTTTAATATCTATGTAAGTCCACATTAAAATATTTTAATTTGAATTTCTATAGCTTCAAGTGAATATATATATATATTTTCAAAATAACTTTACTTTTTATGTTATTGGATAATTGGAAGATTATGTTACATTTTATTAAATATGAATTTCAGTTTTTCTTAAAATACTATTTTTCATTTGAAATAGCTAATAATAAGACTACTATAGTTTAGATCTTAAACAAAGATCTCATGTTTTAAAAGCATGGTCCTTGGGTTGTTACTACTGTGGGGCAGTAGAAAGTTTGAAAGAGTGCTTCCTGGGGTTCTCTATGTCAGCAAGTTTACCTTTGTAGGATGTTTTGGAACTCTAATCATTTCTTTTCTTTTTGCATCCTGGTCATGGGGGTGAATTGTATTGGTCTATTGTTTGATGCCACCATGGAATTCTGTGTTGCTATAGGAGAAAAGCTATGAGACCCACTGATCATGGGCCGAAAGCTCTAAAACTGTGAGACAAAACAAAGCTCTGTCTTCCTAAGCTGACTATCCCACTTTAGTTGTAGTATTGGAAGGCCAAGCACACACAGTAGAAGCACACTGTTTGATAATGCTAATACATGTTTTTGCCGGAACAGAACATAGAATAGAGCAAATTAAAATTGACTGAGATAACCATTTTCAGCTGCTTAAGTGACTGGACAAACCACATGAGACCGAGTAGCGTTTCACTTATCCATAAACATATAATGCAAATTTTATGGCAAAGATAGCTAATAGTGAAAGAGGTTAATGGGATAATTAATAAGTCCTTTAGGAAATGAAGCTAATCTAAACATTTATTTGTTTTAACAAATCCCTCAAAACAAAAGTGACTCTTATCAAATTATCATTGAGTAGCTCTTCTCTTCTGGAGCACACAGAGACAACCAGAACCTCTTATTCTGAAAGTGACTAAAAAAAGTTTCTGATCCATTGAGAGCAATCTTGCAGCCGTAGCTGCTCATGTAACTACCAAACAATTTTAAGTGTTGGTTCAACACAGACTGTTCAGTTGGCCATGCACATTCGCCTGGGCCTCTTCTGCCTGAGTTGGTGGCCTTCCTTCCCAAGAGTGGAAAGCTTTTCTGGTTTTATTCCTCACAGAGAGACAGGTATCCTCTCTCTCAATTCTCTTCTATTCTGTTTTGTAGTCTAAGGGAAAAGAGTGAACACTATAATACTTTGGATGGGCAAAATGTTACATGAAGGTGAAAACCATAGCAACAAACAGAAACCTCTTACAACTTGGTTCAAAATAGAAAGTCATCTTTTTCTTAATGTTAGAAATTATAATCTGTAGTACTTGAGCAGATCACAGTAGGACTCAATTTCTTCCCATTGTCTCTGTCTACTTCCCTCCCTCTTCCTCTTCTAACCTCTTGCTCCCCTCTGTAGTACGAGGAGCGGGCTGTGTCCCTGGTGCCTGGCTCCCGGCCGTCCGGCTAGCTTACACCTGAAATAACCACACAGAAATTGTATTAATTAATTACTGCTTGGCCCATTAGTTGTAGCCTCTTATTGGCTAACTCTTACATATTCGTTTAACCCATTTCTAATAATCTGTATGTCACCATGAGGTTGTGGCTTACTGGGAAAGATTCAGCGTGTCTGACCTGGCAGCTTCATGGCAGCGGCTCTCTGTGACTGCCTTCTCTCTCCCAGCATTCTGTTCTGTCTACTCTGCCTACCTGATTTCTGCCCTATCAAAAGGCCAAGGCAATTTTCTTTATTCACCAATGAAAGCAACACAAATACAGAAGAACCTCCTACACCATTTCCCCTTCTTCTGTTTAAGCAAAAAAGAAAGGCTTTCACTTTAACATAGTAAAATTACACATAACAAAACAGTTATCAAGCAAGAATTACAGTCACCATATTTATATCTATTTTATCTTTTATCATAACAATGGAAAACTATAACAATAACTATCTATCTATATTTCAATTCCATCAAAGACTCCAGAAGGATATAATATTACCTAAGTAAACAAGAAGTAAGCAACTTCCAAAACTCTAGAAATGACAGAGACATCTTGCTGCCTGTACAGTCACCCAAAATTCTTCTGTACCATTGGGGCATCCATCTTCAGCTTACAGGCCCACAGTATTCAGCAGACATTTCCATGAAGCAGGAAATTTTAAAGACAGTTCAGTCACTTTCTTCTGTATCCTGCAGAATGTCTCACAGACTCTTTCATGAAGCAGAAACCCCAAAGGATCATCTCACCTTTAGGCAAGTTTAGCAGTCATCTCTCTTTGGGTACTGCATGTCCAGTGAAGCAGTCCAGCAAGAGCAGTTTCTTGCCCAAATGGTTAACCAACTCCATAAGGAGCCTCTTTGATGCCCATCTTCTTCTTGAAGTAGATTGGTGTTGCCAGGAGCAGACACATCTCATTGTCATGAAAAGCCCTAAGTTATTAAAACATTAAAATGCCATATTCTGTAGTCTTTGAAAGATATGAAGAATGCCTATCTAACTGAAATATATCTCTATATATCTAGAAAATCTAACTAACATGACTACAAGCTTGATTATTATCAATGATTATCCATTAACAACCTATATTTCCTAATTATACATTACATTTCTCTTCAGATCGTACAAATCTTTCGCCTTTTACATTTTTAAATGAACTACACAATCACAATACCTTAATCAAGAGCAGAAATATACATATAACAAAATTGATCTTAAATTTATATCAATAAAGCAAAATTTATACTAATGCAAATCATTCATATCTTTATCATATCCCCCTTTAAATGTAAAAGCACATTTACAAACAATATTTGGAAAATGGGCATAGTTTTTTTCTCCCCAAACTTCTTCCTGCTGTATGGGGGCGCTGTTAATCAGGTCTTTCATGGTGTAGTCTATGTGTCAGGTTCATCTCAGCTGGCAGTTGAGCAAAGTAATTTTTTGAGGGTGTTTATGGCAACCTTTCAGGAGGGCGTGGTCTATCATACCATATTGGTCTAGAAGGAATCCACAGGGTCTCATCCTCTGTGAAAACAAAAGAAGAACCTATTTTCCAAAGCATCATATCCTTAGACCCAAATTCTGAAGTCATAATACCTTTATAATATACATGCTGGTTTGGCTTAGCAGCACACATAATGAAATGTCTCTCTGCAGTTATCTCCTTCACAGTCAAAAAGCTTAAAGAAAACACAATAAAAAACATAATCCAGATTCTCTGTGAATTTTCCATTTTTACATGGCTTATTTATTATTTATTTTTTTAATTTATGACTATTTGTACTCTGTCTCGTTAAAGACTTTACCCTTTTTTTAAAAGCATCTCTCTATACTCTTTATTTCTTTTTTCTTTTAAGCCTACTACGCACCTTTATTCAACAGTGTGACCCATTTAGAGGTCTTTTAAGTCTGAATCTGTCCTATTGTGAATCTGTAATTCTGTACTGTTTTGAAGAGCTTTTAAAATGCTAGGCAGCTTGGTTGCAGCTCCTCTGGATGTTGGCTCCTCCTCTCTCCAATTTCAAAATGGTGGAAGCACCACCAGGGTTAGCTCTGGGGCCGCCAGGCGGGATCTGCGCTCAGCAGTCTAACCCAGAGAATGAGTGTGCAACACATAAACGCTTTTTATCTGCGTTACAGCCAAATCTGCCATGCAGAGCAGTGTGCAGCCTGGAAACATCTCTCTGTATGGCGGTGGGAATCTACCATGCTTTCCCTCCTGCCTAAGCCTGATCCTGCCGTCTGCCCAGGCAGGAAGAGCAGAGTCACAGGCATGGTCTCAGAGTACTTTCTTCCCAATCCTGAGCGGGCACACAAACATCCAGTTCCACAAAAGCTGCCAGCAAACAACAAGAAGCTGTGTTAAACTCTATATTTGTGTCTAGAATTCCCTTTAAAGCCCTTTCAGGTTTTACATGGAGTTAGTTGGCCACGTTGGGCGCCAATTTGTAGTAAGGGGGAGAAGCGGGCCTGCTTTTGGCCCTGGCTGATTACATTATAATTTCCTCTGAGTTATATATTCCATCTTGCGGGGAAACCAAATAGATTGACTAGGTCCTACTTCCCAAGTTTAGACAAGCAACAAGGACTGTCCAGAGACACCCAAGCCAGCTAAGTAGTTGCTTAGAAAAGTCTCAGACCAACTGAACTGCCAGGAAGAGACTTTCTGACCTGTTGAAGATCCTGGAACTTGTGCAGTGACTGCTATGGCTCCATCTTTGTGAGCTAGAGTGAGGTTTGGAGGGAGGAGCTGTCCTTGAATCATACCTGCTCCTGCTGGTAACCCCTCACCCACAGCCTTGTGAGTAGCCCCAACACTCACTGCTTCACCAAAATGAACTTGGGTGCTCTCCTTGTTTTGGTTTGTTGTTGTTTCTCAGCTGGAATCAGTAGACATTTGTTCATATCTAAGAAAAATACTTCATATCTTTTCCTTCCTTCTTTCTTTCCTTCCACCTCCCCAATTTTTTTCCAGTTATATGATGGTACCAACAGTGGCAAAATCTTAAGAAAGAAGTTTTAAGGAAGTAAACATTATTTTACTGACATTTCATCATTTTTTAAGCACAGAGTCCAATGGCATACTTACTTGCCAAAAGAACTATCATATGCATATAAAAGTGAAAGAAGAGCAAAGAAGAGTCTAGGTTGATAATACAAAACATGTAGAAGGCACACTGAAGTGTGTGGGAAAAGACTTTTCAGAGCATTCAGGGTTAGTGGAGATTTTTCTGTCAGATGACTAGAAGATTTAGAGAGACAAGAGTCTCCTTTGTCCTGCTACATTCATTATCTCAGAAGCAGCTACTCAGCTATGACTGCTGGGTCTACGCTCTGCAAGCACTTCCGAGGAGCGTGAAAACATGCACTTATAATAGCAAGTTGGAGAGAGCAAGCCAGGAATCTATAGAATATTTGAGAAAGATTCTATGACTATTCTCTGAGAGTCCAGAGAAAGATGAGTTCCTAGCTATTGCAGGAGTTCCAGTAAGAGAGAAATCCCAAGGAGCATAGGTGATAGGCAAGGCTTCTCGGGGATTTCTAAGGACAGGTAGTTTAGGCAGAGAGACTCTATCAGGCACCATACTTTGTACTGCGTATGTGAGGGCCCGAGAAAAGATGCTTTACTTTATGCCTGTTTAGAAGGATCCTCAATCCTTTGGCTAATGCATCAAAGTTCCCATTTGCTGCACTGTTCCCTAGGGATGTTTGCTGATTCCAGGATGCTTACATGGATTCTGATTTATGACTTTAGGATGGCCTGGTATCCCTAGAACCTGCCTCATTGAATGTTTCTTAATTACATAATTGATCTGCTTTCCTGTCAATAACTGTTTTTGGAGGGCAAATAAAAAGAAAGAAAATTTAATTAGTCAAGACTTACTTTAGGATTCTCAGAATATGTAGAAAATAAAATGTAGTCCCCATATCCACTTTACTTTTCTTATTATATCTAATACTTGTGATGCCCATAAAGAGAAAACTGTTTCTTTCTAGGCCTAGCTATAAGGAAAAAATTATATGGCCTAGTTATTTGACTATTGGATAAAGGTCCAACTCACAGAGCACACTAAAGCAATGTAATAAATCAAGGGGGTTTAGAGCTTTGGTTTGCAATGAAGAGTGGATGCAATTAGGTACATGCAAGGCTCTTCCCGGCGAGATTCTTAAAAAATGAATGATAGGGCTTCTTTCTAGTTCTCATGAATATAAACTTTTCAGAAATATCAGATGAGAAGAAAAGTAAGATGTTTTTTGAATTGTAGCATTATCTTCCCCAAGCTTGGCTTGTGAGGCACAGTTCATATTGTGTTGCCAGTTTCATCAGAGGGTCATGTCATAGTTATCCTCCTGTACACAAAGTACCTTTGGATGTTTAGAAGGCAGCAAAACATCTAGATGTTATGGAAGTCTTTAAAAATGAGATGAATCATTTTCTTAAGATGATAAAGAACCGTACAGCAAGAGGGCTATGTTTACTTCTTAGTGTTCGTTTCCTGCGACACTGCAGCATTAAGGTGTTTCCCTCCTGTCCCACACTCAGGAACATTTCCATTGTGGTCTCCAGTGGAGCAGGACTGGGGACGATTTGTTCAGGGATCTTGATATTATTTATGAATCATTGATATACTAGCCAGCAATTTGCTATTGGCTGGGGATAAAAATTCTGAGCTCTGTATGTAACTCCTCCATCTCCTCTTGCAGGTTTGTGTCAGCCTCAGTTTTTTCTGTCTTCCACAGACAACATGCTAAACCTGGGAGCACTTGCTGAGGCTTATTCAATGATCTAGATCCGCCTACAAGTGCCAAAGTGCTGCGGATCTTGGCATGCTCAATACTTCCCTGTCTTTCATGCACATAGATATAGCCTTGCAGATTATGTCTTTGGAGGGGAGAGAAGCTGTGTCTTACCTCTGCTCTCCTACCTTTTTCCTACCAATGTGAACCGTGTTTCTTCTACCCTTCTCCATAACTACCTTCCTAATTCTAAAGTCATAGATTATTCATGTTGTTCCCCCCGTAAGCTCTGAATGAACTTCATTTAAAAATTTCCTAAATATTGAGGGGGAAAAATCTACATTGGTGAATTCACTAGTTCATCTATGTGCTTTGTTTTATTCATTGTGTATTTGCATTTTATAGACAGTTTCCCCTCGTGGGGAATAAGAAACTAACAGAAGTGTAGAGTTGAGGTGTGTTAAGACTCAATAGCTGTTGGCTGCCGCTAAATTTTTGTGGGAAAGGGTTTTGAAAGCAATTCAGATAGGATCCCAAGGGAAGAGTTTCAGGGCAGAGAGACGAGAAATGAATCCATACAGGTGAACCGTGAAATATTTACTCATTAATATACAAGTTGGGGTAGGGGAGGGAAAGTGGAAAGGGCTGGAGACCTCAGAAAGAAAACTGTAGTTGCAGACTCCTGGGAAGATAAATTGTTAGAAAATTTAAAGCCAAGAATACCAGTTGAGGGCATTATATTGCTTCCTCTGGGGAAAAAAAACTCTCAGGTTCACTTCATTTGTTTTGGACTAATAACAAAAACACTCTTGGCAGAACCCTGTGATTTTAAATACACAGAAAACAACCGTATGGAGGAAAAAGCAGTCTACAGTATGTGACCACCATTGTCCTAAACAACATTCAATTACAAATCAGTGAGTGACTTGAAAGAAGATTAAAATTTGTATTTGGGAGGCTATTTTTAAGCCTTTCTTTTGTAAGCCGGGCACAGAGGTTGTAGGAAGTTCTGCTTGCTCTTTGTAAGTTGGTCGGAAGCACCTTTTCTACCTTCTGCTCCAAGATCCAGCAGCAAAAACATTGTTCTGATCACAGCTTCTTGAAGTATAATTACTTCGTCAAAGAAAAATATAATTAGAACTGATATTTTAAAATATACCATAATTATATTTAAGGACTTGATAATTTGTTCACATATGAAATGTTCTGTTAATTTAGCAACAAGGAACAGTGCTGAAGTCAGGAAATGATCTGACAGTTTTTCTTTTTTTCTGTTTTAAAAATACCATCTATTTGCTCCTTTGTCTATTGAAAGAGAGAGTCAGTTTCAGTAGTGAATTGAATTAAATGCTTGACACAGCATTATGAGCATCAGGGCCAATTATTTTCTGTATTCCTCCACATTTCTAACTTGTCTGTACCATTGCAACAGTGCAATAACAAGAACAGCCCTCTGGGTTCCAAAGCACCCTAAAATCTTTCTTCCCAACCCCAATTAGCATTACTCTCTTATTCCCTCCCTGTCTTGTATCTCGTTCCTCCCATGAAAACACCTAGAATCCCATTTCCCTTTTACCAGTCTCCTTTCAAAAGAACCTTTTTTTTGAAGGTTTCAAAGGGACTTTTCTTTCTTCAATATGCCATGTTTTAATGAGTATATATGACTCTGTCTTGGCATCACTTATAAGTTGGTTTTGAAACAATTTCCTGATTATTGCATGACTACTCATCTCTCCATTCCTTTGGGGTGACTCTGCCAACAAGTGACAGGTTCTATTCTATTTGAATTTGTATTGTTGTATATGTCCATGTAAAAACATAGACTCTCTCTACCTGTTAATACAGCATTTCCATAGATTTCATGGAAATTAGGTGTCTGTTTTTGGTGGCTCTGCCCTTGCCATCACTTGCTGAATACTTCAAACTTGGAGGTGGCTTAGTATGTTTCTGGTCAAGGGCAACATCACAGAGAAGATTTAACTGTGATGACCAAAGACGCTGCCTTGGTGCAAATTTGCCTCAGTTACCCTTGCAAAGATCCCTGAAAAACAAAGTCTCAAAAAGAACCTTTTACTTGGTCACAATTTGATAATTTAAATTTTCTAGAGAATAGTTGTTTCTTGTCACATTGCCTGTGTGCTGATTTGTATCAGTTGAACTTTTTGGACTACAATATTTCTTGGAAATTAAAATGACTAATGTTTCCATCAACCATGGCATTGCTTAAAATATCAGAGACATCCAGAAACATCACCTTTTAAGGCTGGCTAGAAAGCAAAAATGTGTCTCTGAACAAGAGGAGTGTTGGTGAGGTGACCAGAGCCTGGGAGAATATGCTTGCTAAGTGGCAACGAGTGAAGTGTCTCCACGGAGGACTGTGAATAAGAGCACCAGAACCTGGGCTCTACTGGACTGAATTCAATGTGGGAAGATGTGCTCATTTGTTCCTTATAACGCTTATGCTGTTCAAAAGAAGAAAGAAAGAAAGGAAGAAAAGAAAGAAAATAAATTCAATGATTAATTGGTGCTGCCTCATTTCATCTAAGTTTAGAATTTCCAAAGCAAGAAGGAGTAGATGACTGTCTCTTCTATTTCTTGTTGGTGTGCACCTTATCTGTGTCTTCTTCATTTCTGGTACCATGTCACTGAGAAGAGGGACTGGATCTCATGTGTACTGTTTGGACAGATGTGGAGGATGGGTAGAGGGGAGGCCGAGTTGTCATCTTCTGACCTAGAGTGCAGCACCCTCGGAAGTCACTAGCAATTACTAAGTTATTTAAACCTAGCCAAACTTCAGTTTTCCTAAGAAGTTAAGAATTTTTGATAGTTGTTTTGCTTATTGTCAATGATGTCAAGTTATTCCCGTGCTAGGTGAACACCGCCTAGCTCATCGTGAGCTGGAGCACCTGGGACTGCAATATTTTACCTGGTGTTACCAGCGTTAGTAACTGACGCTGGCTCTCACTTAAAAGTCACAGAAATTTCTACTCGGTTCTTTGTTTTCCTCTTTCCCTCCAACTGATTTCTAATTGGTGTAATTCTGCCATAGTTCTTTTTTTTTTCTGATTTCATACTTGAGGTGAAAATATGTAAGGGAATTATTGGGACAATATGCAGTTTTTCTCATTAC
>PVIU01024724.1:0-25012 GCA_004026605.1 Ondatra zibethicus
GGCTTCCAACTTTTGCTTGATGATCCTGTTTGCTTCCAACTTCCAGGAGGTTCTGTGTATGCTTTCTTTGGGTTCATCTAGGTATTCAGCTTCTCTGGGCTTGCGAGCTAAGTGCTTGGTGACCTTTATTTTATAGCTAGGGTCCACTAATGAGTGAGTACATACCATAATCATCTTTCTGGGTTTGGGTTACCTCACTTTTTGATGTGTTCTTGGATTCAGTTTGCCAGTATTTTATTTAGATTTTTTGCATCGATGTTCACAAGTGAGATTGGTCTGTAATTCTCTTTCTTGGTTGAGTCTTTGTGCACTTTTGGTATCAGGATAACTGTAGCCCCATAAAAAGAGTTTGGCAATGACCCTTCTGTTTCTATTATGTGGAACACTTTGCGGAGTATAAGTATTAGCTCTTCTTGAAAGTTCTGGTAGGATTCTGCAATAAAACCATCTGGCCCTGGGCTTTTTTTTTTTTTTTTTTTTTTTTTTTTTGGTTGGGAGGTTTTTAATGACAGCTTCAATTTCCTTGCAGCTTACAGGTCTATTTAAATTGTTTACCTGGTCTTGATTTAATTTTGGTATATGGTATCTATCTAAAAAATTGTCCATTTCTTTTACATTTTCCAATTTTGTGGAGTACAGGTTTTTGTAGTAGGACCTAGCGATTCTCTGAATTTCCTCAGTGTACATTATTATATCCCCCTTTTCATTTCTGATTTTGTTAACTTAGATGTTCTCTATCTGCCTTTTGATTAGTTTGGATAAGGGTTTGTTAATTTGTTTATTTTCTCAAAGAACCAGATCTTTGTTTTGTTGATTCTTTGTGTATGGTATGTACTCACTCATAAGTGGATACTAGCTATAAACAAAGGACACTGAGCCTATAGTTCACAATCCTAGAGAAGCTAAGTAATAAGGTGAACCCAAAGAAAAACATATATAGACCCACCTGGAAATTGGAAAAGACAAGATTGCCCAACAAAATTGGGAGCATGGGGGTAGAAGGAAGGGGAGAAACGAAAGAGGAGGAAAGAAGGGGAGGGTTGAGGAGAACTTGAGGGAATGGGATAGTCGGGATGGAGGAAGAACAGATATGAAGGCAAGGAAAGAGATATCTTGATTGAGGGAGTCAATATTGGGTTAGCAAGTAACCTGGCTCTAGAAAAATTCCCAGCAATCCACAAGGATGACCACAGATAAGACTCTAAGCAATAGAGGAGAGAGTGCCTGAACTGGCCTTGCCTTTTAGTCAGACTGATGATTATCTTAAATATCACCATAGAAACTTCATCCAGCAACAGATGGAAACAGAGGCAGAGAGCCACATTGGAGCACTGGACTGAGCTCCCAAGGTCCAGTTGAAGAGTAGAAGGAATGAGAATATGAGCAAAGAGGTCAAGACCACGAAGGGTTCATCCACTGAAACAGTTTACTTGAGCTAATCGAAGCTCACAAACTCCAGCTTTATTTGTTAAATCACAAACAAAATATCAATATATTTGCTCTTTTTTGTCTAAAATAAGAAAAAGATTTGTATACAATATACAAAAGTGAAACCCAAAGTAAAATATTTAAAACTAGAAATTAAAAAGTAAAATGTTTAAAACTACTTTTTAAAAGTAGATTCAATAATCTACCTTTTTATCTTATCTTATCTCTATCCTCCCTCTTCTATTTTTGATATAGATTCAATAATCTACCATTTTTTCTATCATATCTGTATCAGGTACAATATGTCTATAAAATGTCCTTATGAAATCTAGCTTCTGGAGTTTTGTCAGAGAGTGGAAGGAGCAATGATATGAGCAACTGGGCCAAGACCGTGATGGGGAAACCCATAAAAACAGCTGTCCCAAGGTAGTGGGAGCTCACTGACAGCTGGGCAACCTGCATAGGATCGAACTAGCCCCTCTGAATGTGGGTGACAGTTAGGTGGCTTGGGCAGTTTGTGGGCCCACTGGCCATGGAACAGTATTTTCCCTGGTACATGAACCGGCTTTTTGGAGCCCATTCCCTATGGAGGGAGACCTTGCTCAGCCTAGAAACAGAGAGGAGGGCCTTGGCCCTGCCCCAAGTCATGTGATAGACTTTGTTGACTCCGCATGGGTGGACTCACCCACTTAGAGGAAAGGATGGGGAGTGGGGTGGAGGATGTTGAGGGGAGTAGAAGGAGGGGAAGGAGAAGTATCTGGGATCGGTATATAAAATTTTTAAAAAATGTTTTATAAAAAAGATGCAAATCCAAAAAAAAAAATAAACACATTATCTTAACTTGGGTTTCCGATTTTACCTTCTAACGCTGCCATTTTCCAATGTGCACATCTGTCTCCACTCTATCCAGAGGTGATTCTTTGTTCCTCTGGGACAAATATCCCTGCCCCATTTCTCTTCCTCTCGTCCTCTTCTCCCTGGTTCTCTATCTTCTGTCTTTGTCACATCTTCCCTGCCTTCTCTCCCTCTGGGGAAAATAAATTTCTTTTTTTGATGAGAACTTGACCTTGGGCACCCTGAGTTGAGACTTATCCTCTCACAGAGCCTGCATCAGTCTAAGCTAGATGGTATCCTACCACAGAGTGGGCAAGTGGACACAAGCCCCCATTCCTAACCCAAAAGCTATCTCTAATTGAACTGCACTCAAAGGAGTCTCCCTGGATGTACAAACACTTCTTAAGGCCAAGCCTTATGCTTAGTATTAGAGGACCAACACAAAATGAACTCAATAGTAATTTTGGAGATGGGTTTGTCTCATAATACTTGGTTTGGGCCTTTTTTATTGATATTTATTGAGCTCTAAATTTTTCTCTCCTCTCCTCCCTGCCTATCCTCCTCCCTTCAACCCTCCCCCAAGGTCCCCGTGCTCCCAATTCACTCAGTAGATCTTGTCTTTTTCTACTCTCTACTACCCATGTAGATTAGATCTATGTAAGTCTCTCTTAGTGTCCATATTGTTGTCTAAGTTCTCTGGGATTGTGGTTTGTAGGCTGGCTTTCTTTGCGTTATGTTTAAAAACCACCTATGAGTGAGTACATGTGATAATTGTCTTTCTGTGTCTGGGTTACCTCACTCAAAATAATGTTTTCTAGTTCCATCCATTTTCCTGCAAAATTCAAGCTGTCGTTATTTTTTTCTGCTGTGTAGTACTTCATTGTGTAAATGTACCACATTTTCCTTATACATTCTTTGGTCACGGGGCATTTAGGTTGTTTCCAGGTTCTGGTTATGACAAACAAATATCCCTGCCCAGGGATGGTCTCAAACTCTTGGCCAGAAGCAATTATAGTTTCTTAACCTAGATAGCTTGAACTATAGGCCTGTGGGGGTTTGAATGACAATGGTCCCCATAGGCTCTTCCTTTAGAACGCTTGGTCCTCTCTTGTCTCTATGTCTGTCATTTGGTTGTTGTCTCAACATTGAGGCTCTCAGCTGCTGCTCCAGCCCCATGCCTGCCTGTCACCAAGCCATCAGTCAGGATGGACATGGACTCACCCTTTGAAACTGTAAGCAAACCCTCACTTAACTCCCTTCTTTTATTAGTTGCCTTGGTCCTATTGTCCTTCCTAGCAATAGAAGAGTAGCTTCAGCACGACGGATGATATGAATCCCAGTTAGATTTGAAGGAATCTCATTACATGTGACTATGATTGTCCACTACATGGTCTCCCTGCCTCTGCTCACACTCTGTACAAACTGACCCATTTTTTTCCCTGCCAGTTGTCATGGCAATGCACATGGTCCTTCTCTACTTGGGAGGCTCCCTGCTATTCAAGGACTTTGTCCAACAGCTCAGCATGGCACAGGAGTTCTGTCCCAGTTGGCTCTGACCTTCCTGTCCAGCTTCTTCATTGGACACTCTGGAGCTTCATTGGGTACTGCTTCCTTAGTCAGATGCACCTGCAGTCAGGGCAGCCCAGACCTGAGACCCAGACAGAGAGGGCTCAGTGGTGAGTCCTACCCACTGCGTCCTTAGTGTCAGAGTCACAGACTAATCACCTGTGCAGAGAAATGGAATCAAATATTTGGGACTGGAGGTCAACTGAGGAGTGCTTAGCTGAATGCACTAAACCCTGGGTCTAGTCTCCAGCACTGCAGAAAACCAGTTGTTGGGGCATCTTCACATAATCTCAGCGTTCAGGGGTAGAAACAGGCATCAGGGGTTCAAGGTCATCTTCATCTACATAGCAAATTTGCGGACAGTTTGGGATACATTATCTCACATAAAATAAAATAATAAACAGAAGTTCAAGGTCGGCCTGGTCTACATGAGACCTAGTGTCAAACATAAAAGAACCTTCCTCTTTTATTCAATCTAGTTATATAACAGAACACCACTAAAAATTAAATTGATGCAATGAGCAATTAAAAGACGCCGATCCATTGCATAATATGACACCTGCATATGTGTAAAATTTGTGAAGTATTTTCACCATCTCTTATACCTAACATTTGAGTGGATCTCTGGAAACCTTATTTGTAGCTACCCAGATTAAGATTTTTTTTTTCTGGAATTCATCTGTTCCTCCTAAGTGCAATCCCCAACTACTATTATTCAACACTTAAACATAAGAACAGGGGGTGCAGCTGGGGACAGTCTTGCACCTATGAGGCCATATGTTAATTGCCCATTGCTGCAAACCAACAATCAATTGTTAAAATCCTAGTCTTCTGTGATTTATCACTCACCAAACTGCCTCATGCACATAGTCCATTTTTCCTTCCCTCCACCTCCCCAAACCCTATACTTGCAGGAGTGTTTATTACCTACAGAATTATCACACTGCCTGTGACTACTTATGTATGTAATATATGGTGAGATGGTTTTGGATAGTTTCCTGTTGTTAATTCCCTTTGCTCTCATCTTGTGCTTGATCATCACTAAGAACTACTTTTTATCCCTGACATAAATGCTCAGAGTTAAAAATCTTTACAGTCTTCAGATCTTGCAGTGTAAATACTTTGGCATCAGATATGGCCTTGCCATATCACTTTGATAAATCAGGACCACAGCATTTGAGAAATTTGAGAGGATCCAAGAAAGGTCCTTAACATTTTAACAAAGCTGAGAGAATGCTAGCAATATCCTAGTGTGACTGAATCCTAAAAAACCACGGTTCCCTGTTATCCTAGTACGTGAGCTGGGTCTAGCATAGAGACCTTGATGGTGTTCATCCTTTGATTTTTTTGTTTGTTTGTTTTTCGAGACAGGGTTTCTCTGTAGCTTTGGAGTCTGTCCTGGAACTAGCTCTTGTAGACCAGGCTAGCCTCAAACTCACAAAGATCCGCCTGCCTGCCTCTTTTTTAACAGGCAGGCTATAGCAGTTCACTTGCCAAAGAGGCAGTGCGCATGCCCGGCACTGATCGCCACAGGGCTGGGAGAAAGCTCCTGGTGCGCTTCTCCTCAAGGCCGCCAGGGGTCAGCAGCGGCAGTGGGAGACCTGTAAGTTCTTTACTTAGGCGCCTGGCAGTCAGGGCAGCAGAAGACCCTCACAGAGCCTAACTTTAGGGAACACTGATTGGATGGAACCAGGCCCTTCAGAGCGCAGCCGCAGATGCTCTTCGAGTCTCTCCAAAGGGACTCGTGGAATAACTGTCATTCTTCAGAGCCAACGGACTTCTTTCGACAGCGGCGGCAGACCCCAGTCAGGGCACAGGCATGTTGGGAGGCACTAGATACTGGCTGGGCGCTATCGCTGCCAGTGTCTCAAGAGTGATGTGCAGCACTGGCACGATCCCGCATCCACTCCAAGGCTGTGGAAGAAGCAGCCTGAAGACACCCAAGGTAGCTTAAGCCAGATCTTGGGGCAAGGGTTTGATTCTCCTTCTGCTTCTCTCTCTACTCCTTTGCGGTCTCCCACCCATCTATTGCCCCCAGTTCCTCTGGTCCCTCCAGGGGCTAATGCCTCTGCCTTCTGGGCCAGTCAGAGTCAATCTCAGCCTCTCCAAGAAGACTTGCTGGTTTCTCATACATGATATTATCCTTCTAGCCCATTGTAACTCCTTCCCTCATGATGATTTCCTCCGATGCTCCAAAGTTTCTTTGTTCTTCACAACTTAGATACCCACAACATTTTTCAAGCAATATAGGAGCTGATTTAGGAAAAAAAATTTCATCTGATGTCAGGATAAGGTCTGGAGCAGTCTATGCATTTTTTATATTAAGACATGGCCATGTTGTTTGGTCATTAAAATGAGTATTTCTCTTGCTGCATGACATAGTGTGGTCCTGGGTCCTTTGATGTTAGGATTTTCCTGGGTCAAATGAAATGATTGTGTGGCTTATATGCCCTTGAAGTTAAGCTTGCCCCTTGGTAATCAAGGAGCTGCCACACTGCCAATAATACCCCTTTATGGACTTTCACTTAGGTTACTCATCAGACCACCTCCTCCTGAGTTGAAGTGCATCCCATCATCCTGGAGCTGTGTCTATGGCCTGTGTCACACTTGAGATTACATTATTGTTCTTGATCTGTGGCAGTCCAGAAAATACCTAGGCCTAGGGTGTTCCTGGGTGCACCTTACACATCCTGATTCTAAGGTACTCAATATTCAGTTGTGATCCAGGGTACATGAAGACTGTGATATGGTCTTGACTCCCCTGATTTGAGAATATTGACCATGTAGGATGAAAGGTATATGTAACCCCCAATATATTATTGGGAAGATAATATATTGGATTTTTTGTATCTATTGAGCTCTACATTTTTCTCTGTTCTCCTCCCTGCCTTTCCCCTCCCCAACTTCAGCCCTCGCCAAGGTCCACAATCCCCCAATTTACTCAGGAGATCTTGTCTTTTTCAACTTTCTACTTCCCATGTAGATTAAATCTATGTAAGTCTCTCTTAGTGTCCTCATTGTTGTCTAAGTTCACTGAGATTGTGGTTTGTAGGCTGGCTTTCTTTTCTTCATATGTTTAAAAGCCACCTATGAGTGAGTACATGTGATAATTGTCTTTCTGTTTCTGGGTTACCTCACTCAAAATGATGTTTTCTAGCTCCATCCATTTTCCTGCAAAATTCAAGCTGTCGGTATTTTTTTTTCTGCTGTGTAGTACTCCATTGTGTAAATGTACCACATTTTCCTTATCCATTCTTCAGTCGAGGGGCATTTAGGCTGTTTCCAGGTTCTGGTTATGACAAGCAATGCTGCTATGAACATAGTTGAGCACATGTCCTTGTGGCACATTTGAGCATCCTTTGCATATATACCCAAAAGTGGTATTGCTGGGTCTTGAGGAAGGCTGTTACCTAATTTTCTGAGAAATCGTCACACTGATATCCAAAGGGGTTGTACAGCTTGCATAACCACCAGCAATGCAGAAGTGTTCCCTTTTCACCACAACCTCTCCAGCATAAGTTGTCATCAGTGATTTTGATCTTGGCCATTCTTACAGGTGTAAGATGGAATCTCAGAGTTGTTTTGATTTGCATTTCTCTGATGACTAAGGATGTTGAACATTTTCTTCAATGTCTTTCAGCCATTTTAGATTCCTCTGTTGAGAGTTCTCTGTTTAGGTCTGTACTCCAATTTTTTGTTGGATGATGTGATTTTTTGTTGTCCAATTTCTTGAGTTCTTTGTATATTTTGGAGATCAGACCTCTGTCTGATGTGGGGTTAGTGAAGATCTTTTCCCATTCTGTAGGCTGTCTTTTTATCTTGTTGACTGTGTCCTTTGCTTTACAGAAGCTTTTCAGTTTCAGGAGGTCCCATTTATTAATTGTTTCTCTCAGTGTCTGTGCTGCTGGGGTTATTTTTAAGAAGCAGTCTCCTGTGCCAAAGCGTTCAAGTGTACTTCCCACTTTCTCTTCTATAAGGTTCAGTATGTCTGGCTTTATTTTGAGGTCTTTGATCCATTTGGACTTGAGTTTTGTGCATGGTGATAGATATGGGTCTATTTTCATTCTTCTACATGTTGATATCCAGTTATGCCAGCACTACTTGTTAAATATGCTTTCTTTTTTCTATTCGATATTTTTTCCTTCTTTATCAAAAATCAGGTGTTTGAAGATGTGTGGATTGATATCTGGATCTTCTATTCGGTTTCCATTGGTCCTCCTGTCTGTTCTTATGCTAATACTAGGCTGTTTTCAGTATTGTAGCTCTGTAATAGAGTTTGAAGTCAGAGATTGTGATGCCTCCAGAAGTTCTTTTATTGTACAGGTTTGTTTTGGCTATCCTAGGTTTTTTGACTTTCCATATGAAGTTGAGTGCCATTCTTTCTAGGTATTTGAAGAATTTTGCTGGGATTTTGATGGGTATTGTGTTGAATCTGTAGATTGCTTTTGTTAAGATTGCCATTTTTACTATGTTAAATCTGCCTACCCAGGAGCATGGCAGATCTTTCCACTTTCTTGTGTCTTCTTCTATTTCTTTCTTCAAAAATTTAGAGTTCCTGTCATATAAGTCTTCTACTTGATTGGTTAGAGTTACTCCGAATCATTTTATGCTATTTGTGGCTATTGTGAAGGGTGTTGATTCTCTGATTTCTTCCCCAGCCCTTTTATCATCTGTGTACAGGAGGGCTACTAATTTTTTTGAGTTAATCTTGTATCCTGCTACACTGCTGAAAGTGTTTATGAGTTGTAGAAGTTCCTAGGTAGAATTTTTGGGATCACTTATGTAAACTATCATATCATTTAGCAAACAGTGAGAGTCTGACTTCTTCTTTTCCAATTTGTATCCCCTTGATCTCCCTTTGGTGTCTTATTGCTCTAGGTAGGACCTCAAGAACTATATTGAATAGATATGGAGAGAGTGGACAACCTTGTCTTCTTCCTGATTTCAGTGGAATCGCTGGGAGTTTCTCTCCATTTAGTTTGATGTTGGCTGTTGGCTTGCTGTATATTGTCTTTATTATGTAGGTATGTTCCTTGCATCCCTGATCTCTCTAACACCTTTATCATGAAGGGATGTTGTATTTGGTCAAATGCTTTTTTGGCATCTAATGAGATGATCATGTGGTTTTTATTTTTCAGCTTGTTTATATGGTGGATTATGTTGACAGATTTTCGTATGTTGAACCATCCCTGCATCTGTGGGATGAAGCCAACTTGATCATGGTAGATGACAGTTCTGATGTGTTCTTGGATTCGATTTGCCAGTATTTTATTTAGTATTTTTGCATCAATGTTCATGATAGAGATTGGTCTGTAATTTCTTAGTAATGTCTTTCTGTGGTTTGGGTTTCAGGGTGATTGTAGCCTCATAAAAAGAGTTTGGCAATGTTCCTTCTGTTTCTATTGTGTGAAATAATTTGAGGAGTATTGGTATTAGTTCTTCTTTGAAAGTCTTGTAGAATTCTGAACTGAAACCATATGGTCCTGGGCTTTTTTTTTTTTTTTTTTTTTTGGTTGAGAGACTTTTGGTGACTGCTTCTATTTCTTCAGCATTTATAGGTCTGTTTAATTTGCTTATCTTGTCTTCATTTAATTTTGGTAAGTGATGTTTATCCAGAAAGTTGTCCAGTTCCTTTAAATTTTCCAATTTTGTGGAGTACAGGTTTTCAAAATATGACCTGATGATTCTCTGTATTTCTTCCATGTCTGTTGTTATGACCCCCTTTTTATTTCTGGTTTTGTTACTTTGGATATGCTCTCTCTGCCTTTTGTTTAGTTTGGATAAAAGTTTGTTTATTTTGTTGATTTTCTTGAAGAACCAACTCTTTGTCTTATTGATTCTTTGTATTGTTTACTTTGTTTATATTTTATTGATTTCAGTTCTCAATTTGATTATTTCGTGCCATCTAGTTCTCTTAGGTGAGTTTGCTTCTTTTTGTTCTAAAGTTTTCAAATGTTCTGTTAATTCACTAGTATGGGATTTTTCCAGCTTCTTTATGTAGGCATTTAGTGCTATGAACTTTCCTCAACACTGCTTTCATTGTGTCCCATAAATTTGGGTATGTTGTATGGTCATTTTCATTGAATTTTAGGAAGTCTTTAATTTCCCCCTTTATTTCTTCCTTGACCCATTGATGATTCAGGTGAGCATTGTTTAATTTCCATGTGTTTGTGGGTTTTCTGGAATTAATATTGCTGTTGACTTCTAGTTTTAAAGCATGGTGATCTGATAAGGTACATTGGTTTATTCCAATTTTTTTGTATTTGTTGAGGTTTATTTTGTTACCAAGTATGTGGTCAATGTTTGAGAAGGTTCCATGAGGCACTGAGAAAAAGGCATATTCTTTTTTGTTTGGATGGAATATTCTATAGATAGCTGTTAAGTCCATTTGGGTCATAACATCTGTGAGTTCTCTTATTTTTCTGTTAATTTTTTTGTCTATTGACCTGTCTAGTGGTGAGAAGGGAGTGTTGAATCCAAATCTCAGATGGTTGTTCCTCATGGTACAGTCAGTGTCACAGTTCTAGTCACCCTGTTGGTTACTCCTGTTCCTGGAGATAGCTCAGTGCTCCTGTGCTTTGCTCTGCACCCTTGGAGTTTGCTGTCTCAGGCCTACTTTGGCCTAGGTTGCTGGCTTTGATCTGTTTCTATAAATCCTGGTCTGGATCCCCTCCTGCGAAGTCCCAGGCTTGGAGTTTGACCTGTTCTGGTAGAGCTCGCTGACTCTGGATCTGTTCCCTAGCTCAGTCCTGATCAGCCAGTGTTCTGGGACTGGGTTGGCTCCCAGGACTGGATTTGCTCCTAATATATTGGATTTCATTTATTGGATCACCAAACTTTGTTGGTACAGTTGGTTCATCTTTGTTAGATGATTTGGTGTTGGCTAACTCGTGACGGTCTTCAACTTGCCTTGCACCTCGTGAAGTAAAAATAGCACATAGTCACACAAGACAAGGGGGTATTCCTCACATCTTTTTTTTAATTTTTATTATTTTTTTGCTTTATAAATAATACCATTCAAAATTTCCACCTCCTCCCCTCCACCCATTTCCCTCCCACTCACCCTCCCCCCTCACCCTCCAGTCCTAAGAGAGGGCAGGGTACCCTGCCCTGTGGGAAGTCCAAGGCCCTCCCCGCTCCATCCATGCCTAGGAAGGTGTGCATCCAAACAGAATAGGATCCCCAAAAGCCAGTACATTCAGTAGAATCAAATCCTAGTGCCATTATCATTAGCTTTTCAGTCAGCCCCCATTGTCTGCCACATTCAGAGAGTCTGGTTTGATCACATGCTCCTTCAGTCCCAGTCCACCTGGCCTTGGTGAGCTCCCATTAGATCAGTCACACCATCTCAGTGGGTGGACCAACCCCTCGTGGTCCTGACTTCCTTGCTCATCTTCTCCCTCTTTCTGCTCTTCAACTGGACCTTGGGAGCTCAGTCTAGTGCTCCAATGTGGGTCTCTGTCTCTATCTGCATCCATTGTCAGACGAAGGTTCTAGGGTGATATTCAAGATATTCATCAGTGTGGCTATGGGACAAGGCCAGTTCAGGCACCCCCTCCTCTACTGCCCAAGGACCTAGATGGGGATATTCCCTTGGACACCTGGGAACCCCTCTAGAGCCAAGTCTCTTGCCAACCCTAAAATGGCTCCCTTAATTAAGATATCTTCTTTCCTGCTCCCATATCTGCCTTTCCTCCATCTCAACCATACTCCTCCCCCAAGCTCTCCTCAGTCCTCCCCGTCTTCCTTCTCTCTCCCCTCTCCCCTTCCCCTACCCCATCCAAAGACTGCCCAAGTTGTGGTAATGTCATTTGTGGTCCAGACACCATGAAGGCCATGGTTTGGTTCTGGTTTCTTTGAATTGAAACTGTGACTTGGAGAGGATAAGTAGAGGGTGTGGCCCAAACACACTTGAAGGTTGGCCCCATCTTCTTGGTGGTCAAGAAGCAACCAAGCCATACATAGTTATCACTTAGCAGCCAGGTTAGAAAGCCTCGTGTATGATTTCATGGTTTATACTGAACAGAGTCTATCTTAGGGAAAAAATGATTGACGATAAGTCCAGATGAAATCGAACAATTCTTTATATTTAGGTACATCATTTTATTTGGTCATTAATGTGAGTCCTTGGCTCCATTAGGACCATGATATGGATGGTTCTGTCTCCCTTGTAGGGAGGGTTTTCATGGGAATTATGAAGAGAGATTGTGGTTCACAGACTTGAAATTAAGAAGGTGGTCCATTCCAGTCATCCCAGAACTTAGAGGACTGGGAGGCACAAAGATCTGGAGCTCACATCTCTCCTGGGCTCCATGGGGAATTTGAGGCCAGCATGGGCATCAGTAGACCTTATCTCAAGATAATAAAAGGAAGAAAATGGGGGGCAAAACAGGAAGAAACTCTGTTTGAAACCTCTACTCAGCAGCAAAGACTAAGCAGCATCAGACCCTCTGGTCCATTCTAGGAACTATGAGCAGCTCTACCTGAAGGACCAATGAGCTAGGGCCTGGGAGTCAGAAGAATTCTTTGTATGGACTGAATGTTTCTGTGCCCCTTCTGACTTGCACGTGGTTCCAAGCTTTGAATTCTCAGATTAATGTTTTTAGTTTAGAGTGCCTGTAAAATCCAGAAAGCATGAAATGGATCCTTAGAGGAGAAGAGGAGAACAGGCCTGGAGGGAAGTGGGATGGCAGAGGAAATTCACTGTGGAAGGGGTAAGCAAATCTTGGAAATGGAAAGGTTTAATCGGGGATAGGAGAAGTGTGATGGTGGGGAAAGGGTTAACCAAAACTAAGCATAGAGGAAAAAATTCTTTTGGAAAAATATTACATTTTAAGTCATTTAAAACCACTTGAGGGGCTGGTTAAATAGTTTAGCATGTAAAGGTGCTTGATGCCAACCATATAATGTTGAGTTTGATGTCGGGAAACCACATGGGGGAAGGCAAGAAAATAATCTAGTGAAAGATCCAGTTCCTCTCCACATGGACTGTGGTTTGCTACCAAGCCTAATGAATGGAGCTGCATCTTTGGAAGCCTAAGTAAAACAACTGAATGAAGGAGCCCTGCATGCATGGATAACGCTCCTCCCAGAAGGCTAAGTTGACTAAACAAAGGTGCCAATGCTGTGAGATTAGTTCCCTCTGAGCTGTGAAGCAAGGGGGGCTCCAGTCAAACATTACAGACTGCTGCCTATGCCCTCATTTACACATGGGAATTAGATTGTGGGACTATTCTGAACACACTATACACTTGGCATATAGGACATTTAGAAGTCATGTTGTAGCCACGCTGGCTAGCTTTCGCAGTACTAGGAGCTTCTATGCAAGCTACTGGATGAGGAAAGTTGGCAATGATTACCCATCTGTAGACCCTGCATGTTACCACTTGCCTGGCAAAATATTCTCCATGTGATAGTGTGTTGACTATTATAGGAACAATGAACTTTATGATTTGATTTTAGGTCTACCACATAGCAGGGAACTCTTGGCTGGTTCTGTAAACCTGGTTCAGAGCCCAGTGGCTGAGGCTGGGGTGATGTAATACGGAAATCTCTCTGATTCTAGAGACTGAAAACTTTGCTGGACATCACAGCCAGAGTTTATTATAACATACCTTGAGGTCACTAAGACATAAGGCTGCTATCCTACTGTGTACTCAAACTGATTGTTTAGCCTACATTTAAGAGAACAATGTAACAATTACCACTACTTTCCTTGGTATTCCTACATATCCACCTTTTACAAACTGAACTAATACTTAACTGTAATCTTAAACTATGTTCTCTTCTGTGCCCCCTTATCCAGAACAAATGTGTATCGTTTGTATAAAATAGCAAATATAAAGGTTGAAAACACTCTTAAATGAATATCCACCAAAACAGTTGAACACAGCAGCGTTACTGGGCAAACATGGTGTTTGTTATGTTCTTTGTTGTCTGGGTGAGTTGGGGTCAGTTGCAGTCATAACCTTAATCCCTTGTAATACTCCAAGAATGATTTCTATAAAGTATCCCACTCCTATCCCCACATGATTCTTACGGGGAAATTCAATAAAAGTGAGAGCAACCAAAGGGACAGATAGACACATTCACACACAGGGACAGATGTAGAGACAGACAGACATAGGGACAGACATAGACTCAGACACAAAAACAGACACAGGGACAGACTTCTTCAGAAAGGCATGGATTCAGATTCATGCAACAGACAGAGAAGGGAAGACAGGAAACATGTAGAAAATTCAAACCCGGAAATGACTTCCACTGGAAGTGCTTTTATTTCTTTCCTTAATGCCACACTGATGCAGTATTGGCGACTCTCAGTTAATCACTGACGTGTTTAATGCACACAATAAGCCCTCTGTTGTTGTTTTGTTAAAACTGCCTTCGACCCCTATACATTCGAGCAACTGTGATCCCTAATGAGAGAGGCTTCTCTAGGCAATGGGCTCTGATGAATGCACAGACTCCCACCTGGCCAAAGTTTAGAGCATGGATAACTGCAGTTCTCAGACCTCAGCAGGACATCTGAACCACAACACCCTCCAAGGCTCAGGGACTACTTTGGAAGAGAGAGGCAGAGGTTGTAGATAGGTTCTGTGAAGTGGTGTCCAGAACACAATGATCATCATACACAGTAAAGGGCTCAAAAGGCCCCACCCTCAGTGAGGGACTTAGCCTGGTTAATGTGTGCTGGGGCATGGGATGTCATAAAAATGAAAGAAAAGGAAATGCAGGTAAGCACCATACTTTAACTCTGTGGATGTTAAGGCAGTTTGGGTGGTGTTTTTACTCATGTGAGAGCAGATTGAGTATGAAAATCTCAATAAGGCTGGTTTGTGACTTGAAAAATCCACTAAAATTCATTGATGCTTGTTACTGTTCCCAAAACTGCAATGGCAGGCCCAGATACCCAGAAATTGGCTCAACCTGGACTTTCAGAGGATTTCTGGAGGGTAGATAAAAGACAACATTCCTTAAAAACTTGTGAAGCTACTTCCTCTACCCAAACATGTCATTTCTCTTATCACTGACAGTAGGAAAATTGGCTACCTGTGGTGTCTATTACCATAATAAGGTACAGACTAGACTCGCTTCTAGACTTCTTCAGTAGCACAAGTACCTGCTGTACATTTCAAAGTCCATGCTAGTATTCAAGGTCTTCTACCCTCCTCTCCTACCCTAAACTCCCTTTAGTTCAGAAGCATCTCTCCCCCAGCTTCTTATTCTCTATCTAAACCTATCTATCTCCTCCTGTCTCTATGTTCCTCTTCCTCTCTCTGTGTCTCCTCCTCTGGCTCTCTGCTCTGTTTCTGCTTCTTTCATAGTCAGGAGCAGTTGGCTATGTTTAGCCAACATCTCTTTCTGCTCTGGTGATTCTTATGAGCCTCTATCTGTTCTATCTCTGATAGCTATAATAGAAGCTTTCTCCTTAAACATGTCACCAAAGGTCATGCCATCAGTTTGTACAATACCAAGAAACAGTTTAAAATATTTTCATAACACATTTTAATGGAAACTATTATAAACTTATATACAGAATTCAATATACACTGTGTCAATTTTAGAGAAATATTTAACATTAAAATTTCTATATTTTGTAAAATATTATTGACAGATTGTCAGTTGATGTAAGTAGCTCCTCATAGCTGCTTCAGCAGCAACTAAAAAGAAAAGCAAGAACTATCAGTAGTATCAAGAACATCATTGGTGGCATCGTCAGGATGAGCAGTAACAGAGGCATCATCAGTAGAATCTTATGTACTGTCATGTTACAATGATTATCATTGTCTTTGAGAAGTGCTGAGAATGTGTAGTCTTATTTCATTGGTTTTATTCTCAGATGTTGCTTCTTTGGGGATGTTTCTTTCTAAAATGATGCTATCCACATAAGTCACAGTGTATGGACACAGAAAAATAGAAACTAATATATAACAATTACATTTCTCTGCTTAGCCAATTAGAAAATACAAGTTTCACATTAGGAGTGAAATTTATTCCCTCATTCCAGCATAGGAAACAACTGTGAGCCTACCAACTTTACTTGATCAGTTTGGTTGGACTAAACTGATTTTGTTACTTTTATGTGATGTATTTTCAATATGATTGGAAAAGATGAGCATTTGTTCTAATTTTAGGTAATGCCTAAAGAGTCCTGTACATAGCACAAAATTTATTTATCATAAATATTAGTGCCAAAGAGAATTGAATTTCTAGTACAAAAGTCTTCATCTATTTTAAACCATTGCTATTGTCTAACTTACCTTGTTATGCTCATGGTAATTTTAACTGCATGGCACTTACTAAATTATGTCATGTACCCATGTCATCACCAATGCCACGAATTTCAGAAGCCATGTTGAAGATGTTAGCATGAGCAGTGACGTGGTTGCTGCCCAAAGTGGAAGAGACTTTGAGTGAGTATTCATTGTATAGCAGGTGTAGTCAGCTGGATTTGCAGCATGAACACGTACATTAGCGTTCTGAGGATGAACCAAAGCGTCACCTGGAACACAAACAGGAGCATATTCCTGATCAGCAGTGAATCTACCACACTTATGTTCTCTTCCAAGCAAGTTTCAAGAACAGGGTCAGCAAAGGATCCATGGTGTCACCAGTGTGGTTACCAGGAGCAAGCTTGGGTCAGCATGTGGTCTCCCCCTTGTAAGCCCAGTGTAAGTACCTAAAGAACATGTGTGATCCAGAGTGGTGTTGTGAATTGCAATTTTCTCAGATCCCTGAGAAGTGTCACCTCTGTCACTCGCATGTGAAGATGATGACAAGTCAGTGTGGACAGTAGGCTGGGCACAATGCCATGCTTATAAGGTGCACAAAGAAAACCTCCTGCCTTCTTTTCTTCAACCTTTAAGGAAATTTTGAGATGTTAGTTTTCATTAAAACTTTCACTGATTTTTTATTTTAGAACTTATCTGTTAATGTCAGGGTCTTGATTTATAGTCCCCAAATGTTTATTTGCTCTGGGTAATTTTATCACTCTAACCACTGATACCCTGTAACTTCTGCTTCCTTTCTGTTTGAGTCAAAGCCCAGAGTTTGAGAATCTTAAAAGGGGACCTGCTCAGATCTATGCCTTCTTTTCTACTGCTCTTTGCTGTTTGATATTGTCATCCTCTCTATAATGGGAAGATATAAAAAGAAAAGGATACAATAAAATCCTGTCATTATGACCGGGATTTTACATTCTAGCCAAATTAGTTGAATGAGATCATCAGGTGCTTTGGGAACAAACAGAACCTCTCTCTTCTGCGCCACACTATTGCTTTCCCCGTGTCTTTCACAATTGCCCATCAGGTTCCTGGGATAACAGAACAGTGAGGATGACTTTTGCAATGCATGACTAAAGTGGCCACTGCCCGCAGCAGAGGGGAAGTGTGGAGCTGAAGTAAGGATTCTGGGAGATGCCTTCCAAATTCTCACTCCCTAGCCACGACCGTTTTTATACATGGCTGCTGACTGTAATGGTCTTTCCCAGCATCTCTTTGGCAGCTTAAATGACAACAGACTCATGGGCTCATATATTTGAATGCTTGGTCTCCAGGTAGTGGAACTACTTGGGGAGGGTTAGGAGGTGTGGTTTTGTTGGAGGACATGTGGCTTGAGGTTTCAGAAGACTGGTGCCATTTCCAGTGAGCTCCCGGTTTCTCAGCTGGGGCTACAGCACCATGACTGCCTGCCTAAGCCATGGTGGTGATGACATTATATGTATTCCATTGGAACCATAGGCCCCACTCCGAACAAACCGTTCCTTCTAGAAGTTGCCTTGGGCATGGTGCTTTATTACAGAGATAGAAAATAAATACAACCATCATCCAATTACAGCCTGAGTGACATGGACAAAGCCTGAAGACTTCATTTGAAATGCTGAAGGGGTGTTTAATAGTGCATTATGCCAAAAGAGTAGAGACAATGTTTTGCTTAGATAGTATACATAAAACACCAACTGATTTAATGAGATACATTTAGGAAGTGTCAGTTTTGAAAATGCATTTGATGCTGTTTGTCAGAAGGGGCACCTCATCAACTTTTATTGATTTAAGCCCTCTATTTGATTATTTCCTGCCATCTACTCCTCCTGGGTGAGTTTTCATTTTTTGTTCTAGAGCTTTCAAGTGTGCTATTCAGACGCTAGTGTGAACTTTCTCCATTTTCCTTATGTGGGCACTTAGTGCTATGAACTTTCCTGTTAGAACTGCTTTCAAAGTATCCCAAATGATTGGGTATGTTGTGCCTTCATTTTCCTTGAATTCTAGGAAGTCTTTATTTCTGTTGAGAATTGTTCAGTTTCCATGAGTTTGTAGGATTTCTGCAATTAGTGTTGTTGAACTCTAACTTTAACCCATAGGTGATCTGATAAGACACAGGGTTATTTCAATTTTTTTTATCTGTGGAGATTTGCTTTGTTACCGAATATGTGGTTGATTTTAGAGAAATCTACATAAACACCTGACCCAAGGTAGTGGGAGCTCACTGGCTCTTGACTGACAACTAGGAAACCTGCATAAGACCAAACTAGGCCTTCTGAATGTGGGTGACAGTCGTATGGCTTGAGCAGCTTTGCGGGGCCACTGGCAGTGGGACCAGGATTTATTTATCCCTAGTGTGTGAACTGGCTTTTTGGAACCCATTCCCCATGGAGGGATACTTTACACAGTCTAGATACAGGGAGGATGGCCTTGGTCCGCAAGGGATATGACAGACTTTACTGACTCCCCATGGGAGACCTCATCCTCTCTGAGGAATGGATAGGGGGCAGAGGGGGAAGGAGAGGGGAGCAGGAGGAAGGGAGGGAGAAGGAACTGGGATTGGTATGTAAAATAAAAGAAGAGTGTCTTAAAAAATAAAAGACAAAAGAAGTAAAATAAATAAAAACACAAAAGAAGGCTATTACTTTTATAGTTGCTGGGATAAAATATCTGACAGAGATTATTTAAGGAAGAAAGGAAGGCACATGGCGACAGAGAACTCCTGTTTGCCTTCCCTGCTGTAACTGACTGACTTTTCCTGCAGTACTTATGGTAGGGAAAACAAACAGGGAGGCTTTGTATGTGGCAGTGGTCTATTGCTTCTCACATGCTGATAGACAGGGAAGCAGACAATTCATAACTGATTCCAGAAGTAGTGATGACCATTAAGACCCACCACAGACAACCTACTGCTAGCTAGACCATATTCCAAAGGTTAAACCATCTCCTAAATGGTAACAAAGTATTCAAACATGTGATATCCCATCTCTCTCTGTCTCTCTCTTTCCCTTGCTTGGTGATGGTGGTGGTGGTGGTGGTGGTGGTGGTGGTGGTGTGTGTGTGTGCAGGAATGCCTATATGCATGTGTGTGTGTTATAATGCTAAAAAAAAATCAAAGTGTAAATGAGAGGTGCAGTGTGACAGCCGAATGGATAAAGGCTATTGCCAGCACCACTGACAACTTGGATTTGCTCCCTGAGACTGAAATGGTGAGAGGAGAGAACTGACTCCCATAAATTATCCTGTGACCTCCACATTTCTGCTATGGTACACGTGTTCCTTGCTTCCCTCTATCCATCAAATGAATAGAGGCCAGGGTGTCCTTGAACTGACAGAGAACAGCCATCCTCTGCTTTATGAGTGCAGGGATTAAAGGTGTGCACCAACATGCCCAGCCTCCTATTGCTGTTTGTCCTGCCTCTGTGTTCTCTGGATTTCAATGTGTCAAACGGGCAGACTGATATGGCCTAGGGGCTAGGAAGCTAGCAAACTTCCTGATACTGACTACTCATTTCCACTGATGATATACTCTGAATATTTGTGTATCCAACATATTTGTTCTGGGGACAGGAAAGATGGCTCAGTAGTTTATAACACTTGTTATCTTGCAGAGATTTGGGCTTGACTCCAGCACCCACACATTGGTCTTCTAAGGCCTTCAGGAAATACAGATATTGACATTACAATTCATAACATTAGAAAAATTACAGTTTTTAAGTAGCAGCGAAAATAATTTTATGGTTAGGGTCACCACAACACGAGGAACTTTATTAAATGGTCACAGCATAAGGAAGATTGAGAACCACTGCTTTAGAAGGTACTAGGTAGCATGGGTATCACTCCCCAGGAGTGACGGTATGAAGGAGGGGAAGGATATGTTTGAGGCTGGCTTCCTCTTCTCTGACACTATTTGCAACTATGCAGACATAGAAACACAAAGGCATCACTCCCCTCACAAGCAAATATGTTACTTTTCAAATTAGTGGGAATTACCGCCAGCATAATTTTTTTCCAGAGTATTCAGGCATTGCCACTCCCAAAGAACTTAGGTTCATCACCAATTTTCTAAGAACAGCTTGGTCCCTCTTCTTCACTATGGCGATCTTGTTAGAATATAAAAATTGTTTCCGTATATTCTGCAATGAAAATACAGAGGATTAACTTTCCTGGCTTGATTACAAAATGAACTCTTTTGTTTTGGGGTGCACAATTTCAAAACTACTTTATTACTTACCAGGCACAGGGTATTGAAACATGAAAAGTAGAAACTATTACTTAAAAATGAAATATCTTCTAATAAGCTTATTTATTTACAAATTACTATGATATCATCAATAAGTAAAAAATATTTTTGCTTCCTAGATTGAGAAAATAATGAACTGAGAAATTTGTCCTTTCTCTGTGACTGAGACTAAACTGAACTCGCTGTATTTTAAAATTTCTAAACCTTATATATGAGATGATTATTAATTTTAATATGTCCCCCTCTCATCAGTGTTTCTCTTCTATGGTTGGGAAGCAAAACGCGTATTATTTTCCATTTATAAAGAAACTCTCACTTAATTACTAGTGTCCTCCATATCATAATATCTGAGAAACTGCTTTATAGAAACTCATTTGTCCACTGAGTCACATCCAAGTCATTAATATTCAACTTCTGATTCACACCAACCCCTACTCTAGAGCTCCAGGTTAAAAACAGGTTTACCTCTTATTGACAGTGATGTATATAATAATATGTAGAATAAATGCATTTATTATAAATATGAAAGAAAATCCATTTTCTAACAAGCAAACTTGCTGTTATGTAGTTAGAGGTCTTTTTATTTATACAAAGATACTTTGTGTATAGAGCCTCACATTAAATAAACAAACATTTATCAGATGATATAGTATGAGAATGAAAATTTCTCAGAAAACCATTTCTTAAATAATTTTGAAGTCAAAGAACATTAGGAGGCAAATGAATACAGAATGGAATTATATTTATATTTTATTTCCTTTGTTCTTTTTTTGAAAGAAGCAAGCTGTTATTGAAATTAGGGAAGTAGCAGCAAAGTATTCAGGATCACTCTTACTTCCACTGATCTGGAAGGAATCCTTCAGTATGGATTTTAGCTTTCCTGGTGGTCTTACTCCACTGTGGCAAATTTTTAAAAGTAATATTTTAAAATTCATATAAAATCTTTACCAAATGCTTTGTATTATTTGTTGTTTGATTTCCTAACATACATTACAGATTCACAGTGAACCATTAACTTGTTATTCAATCCATTGATTAGGTTTGGTGACCCTTTCCTTAAAACTGTAGTAACTGATGGTCACTCTTGTACTCAATGTAATTAGTACCCTGATTCCACATGTCATGCCATTCTCTGCTCCTGGAGCACCACAGAACCCCTCTCTGTCATGTTACTTTGTAGTTCTCACTGAATGTGATGTTATTTCCCACGAGATTTGTTCGTGAACCATAGAATAGATTTCCGGGTCTGCTAGCACTCTTACAAGCTACCGTGGCCTGGTATATGCTCAAGATGTTCCTTAGTAGTTCATTCATGTGTGAATCTTGAAACCATAATGGGCCTATTTCTATGCCAAATGAGCATTGGTATTAACTTAACGAGATAAAAACATGAACAAACAATAAAATTCAGTGGATAATTTCAGGTTTTTAGCTAAAGACTGTTTAGAAATCTAAGTAGAAAGTAATGTGGTTTTTTCAAGGTGTGTCTTTGAACAGTTGTAGCTACTGTAAATTATGAATCTGCACTTTGGACATTGGCTGTGATGATTTTTGGATCTTCTAACTTGGAGCGAATAAGCAATTTACTAATTTGTATCCAATGTTTCATTGATACATGGCCCCACAAAAGATAACACAACGGTCCTCTATTTTGAAAGTAATCAATCAAGATGAGCACAGAACTGGCTTGTCGTACAACCTTTAATTTTCTGCTAAATCAGTGTCTAAGATAGCATATCATTGACGGGAATGGGCCTTCAACTCTATGTTCACGTTCAACTGATAGGGAAGACAAAGCTCCTCTTTTATAGACACAAAGAATAGGCATGCTACCATTTGGCTCTCTACATTCAGATAATCTACTGAGATCCAGAGACTTCATTGCTGTAGAAAACAGCTCTCATGAATGGGCAAGTGAGCACTGTGGTAGGAGGAAGGCATGGGGTCTTCCACCATCTATGAAAGGGTGCTGCACAGGACCAAAGGGTCTCTGCATGTTGAGATGGTGTCAAAGGAGGAAAGTAATTTGTTGGCTTCTTGTAACAGTGTGTGCTAACTCAGAATAAATTCTCTCAGCTCTCAGAAATATAAATGTGATGAAGGTCTAGTTCACTAGCTGATTTCAGAAAGGTTTTGAAAAGGCAAGGAGTGTCAGATGGATATAGAGTGTGTGGTTAATATCTGCAGGCTCATTTATCAGAACAGAATTGTTACTGGGGAAATGATGGTTGAGTATGAACCTCATGTCCATGATCTACAAACAATTTTTCAGTCTAAAAATACATTGATAATAGTGTGGGGACTCTAAGAAAAAGCAAAAATTCATTGTATAAAATGGTATCTCTCTGAGAATACAACCAATAATTAGTTTGTTATCTTCGAATTTCCTTAGCATTAATGTATTCTTAGATCTTACCTGCAAGAAGGCATTGGTCAGTACTGTAATGTACTTCTAAAAAAGTCAAAAGGCATTTTATTACAATGCTAGAGAAATATAACATATAAAATGATTAGACACGTAGTATCAATTTTTGAGACCAATCTGGACTATTCTAGAGTAAATACTCTTTTGTAGGCAGTTTCTTCATTAAGAATTCATCCATTTTCTGCATATTTTAAATCAAAGAAGACAAATTTATCAAGCATAATACCTAAAAATAAACCCCCACCCATATGTGGTTGTGATGATCCTAAATGATCTCTCTCAGAGAGATGGAGAGCAGCATCCTTACCAGTAGAAGCACCAGTTGACCGTGTCACACTATAGCTTCTGTGGTTCTTGTTTGACTTTGGGCTAATGACGCTAGAAACAGTTTCTAGATTCTTTGTGGTAGTCACACCTTTAATCCCAGCACTTGGGAACAGATGCAGAGGGCTCTATGGGAGCCCAAGGACAGCCTGGTGTACAGGAGGAGTTAAGGGAAGGGCTACATGTGCACACATTAAAGCCCTGTCTCCAAAAACCAAAATAAACAACCAAAAAAAGAAACAAAACATTCATTCTTTTTTAAAGTCAGGGAAACTTAGTGTGCCTTCCTAGCATTGCCCATGACTCAGGAAGGCCATTTGAGCCACCAACTAGTGGGCTGGGATTGTGGCTCAGGAGTAAAGCCTCTGCTTATCATGCAGGAGCCATCAGCCGGTTCTCACCACCACAAATGCCAAAACAACAAACTTCATAATAAAGTGACACAAAGCTGTCTCCATTACAGTAATATTGACTCTCTTCTTCTTACTTCTTGAGGGAAGAAGGTTTGGGATTCACTACCTAGTGTGGTTGCCACTGGAAAGTTAGGTATAAAAGACACAGTGATGACAGTTGCGGAATTAAAAAATTCTGTGGTGTTCCTGCCACTGCCACAGAGTCTCTCCAGACTCAATGGAGAAGCAGCTAATTCTTTGAAGTACAGAATGATGTCATTTTTAAAACTCTTTTTGTTTCAATTTTTATTGTTGATTCCTGCTTTGCAGCATGGAAATGATGTACCCCCTAACCCTGTTCTATTAACAAAAACTAAAGGGAAAAGTACAAAAATAGAGATAATGGGTAGGGTGCTTGCCTAGAACGCTCCCAAAGCCTTATGCTCAACCTATAGCACTTCAGAAAACCAAAAAACAAGAAAGAAGGGAAGAAGAGAAGAAAGGGAGGAACAAAGGAAGGAAGGGAGGGAGGGAGGAAAGGAGGGAGACAGGAATGAAGAAAAAAAGAGAAAGAAAAGGAAAACATGTCAGGATTGATAAGTCTTCTTAAAATCAATACATTCACTATGGAACAAAACTTTCACCCTAAAATGGGAGATTTCTAAAGAAAACAGTTATACAGTGCGACAAAACTGTCGAAAATGAGAAATTGCACAGACATTTAAGAGGTCAGAAGATTTGATTTACATCATAAAGTAAGATATTAATTAATGAAAGTGATTATTGAAGTTTGTTTGTGACATAATTTTAGTGGCACTGAGCTGTGTAAAGGTATGCAGTACAAAATGAGAGGCATTTGTCATAAAAACTCCAGGAGAATCTATTTCTCACAATCTTCTTTGCTGCAATGTGAATATGGAGGACACGTGTGGTGTAAAGGTGTTTTCTCATTTATTCAAAGCATTAAAACAAAATAAGCAATTTTTGACAATATATTTTGACAGTTGAAAGTGCTTAGAAATAATTTCTTAATTCAGGCTTTGCAGAATATTTGAAAACAACAAAGCTGCATTTATATTTGATTTCCTTAACTCCTTTTTGGGGATCTAAAATCTTTTCTTTTCCTTATTTTCTTCAGGGAAAGCAGGAGCAGATGGAGTCATTCTTTCCTTTGTTAAGCTGATGTGCTTCTTCTTTGTCTGCTCTACCTCTTTTTTTTCCCATACATTGTTTTGTTTTATTTTTTCGATTCAAAAACATAATTAAAGAAATAAAACTTTTACCTTTCTTCCCCTTCTCCCAGTCACCTCCCACTACCTCCCCACCCCTTCTCCCTCTCCCTTCTTCCTTGAAAGAGGGCATGGTGCCCTGCCCTGTTGGAAGTCCAAGGCCCACCCCCATCCCTCCCAGCCTAGGAAGGAGTGCATTCAAAAAGACTCGGTTCTCAAAAAGATAATACATGCAGAAGAGATAGGTCCTGGTGTCATTGTTGATGGGTTCTCCATCTGCCAACTTTCGCCACCACATTCAGAGAGTC
>PVIU01024725.1:0-24993 GCA_004026605.1 Ondatra zibethicus
GCAATGTTCCCTCTGTTTCTATTGTGTGGAATAATTTGAGGAGTATTGGTATTAGTTCCTCTTTGAAAGTCTTGTAGAATTCTGAGTTGAAACCATCTGGTCCTGGGCTTTTTTTGTTTGGGAGACTTTTGATGACTGTTTCTATTTCTTCAGCAGTTATAGGTCTGTTTAATTTGATTTAATTTTGGTAAGTGATATTTACCCAGAAAGTTGTCCATTTCCTTTAAGTTTTCCAATTTTGTGGAATACAGGTTTTCAAAATATGACCTGACGATCCTCGGTATTTCCTCTGTGTCTGTTGTTATGTCCCCCTTTTCATTTCTGATTTGTTAATTTAGATATTCTCTCTCTGCCTTTTGGTTAGTTTGGATAAAGGTTTGTCTATTTTGTTGATTTTCTCAAAGAACCAACTCTTTGTCTCATTGATTCTTTGTATTGTTTTCTTTGTTTCTATTTTGTTGATTTAAGCTCTCAATTTGATTATTTCCTGCCGTCTAGTTCTCTTAGGTGAGTTTACTTCTTTTTATTCTAAAGTTTTCAAATGTTCTGTTAATTCCCACTAGTGTGGGATTTTTCCAGCTTCTTTATGTAGGCATTTATTGCTATGAACTTGTCTCTTAACACTGCTTTCATTGTGTCCCATAAATTTGGGTATGTTGTGTGGTCATTTTCATTGAATTTTATGAAGTCTTTAATTTCCCCCTTTATTTCTTCCTTGACCCACTGATGATTCAGATGAGCACTGTTTAATTTCCATGTGTTTGTGGGTTTTCTGGAATTGGTATTGCTGTTGACTTCTAGTTTTAAAACATGGTGATATAATAAGGTACATTGGGTTATTCCAATTTTTTTGTATTTGTTGAGGTTTGTTTTGTTACCAAGTATGTGATCAGTTTTTGAGAAGGTTCCATGAGGTGCTGAGAAGAAGGTATATTCTTTTCTGTTTGGATGGAATATTCTATAGATGTCTGTTAAGTCCATTTGAGTCATAACATCTGTTAGTTCTCTTATTTCTCTGTTCAGTTTTTGTCTGATTGACCTGTCCAGTGGTGAGAGGGGAGTATTGAAGTCTCCCATTATTAGTGTGTGGTGTTTAATATATGATTTAAGCTTTTGAAGTGTTTCTTTGACATATGAGGGTGGCCTTGTATTTGGCGCATAGATGTTCAGTATTGAAATTTCTTCTTGATGGATTTTTTCCTGTGACTAATATGAAATGTCCTTCTTTGTCTCTTTTGACTGATTTTAGCTTGAAGTCTATTTTGTTAGATATTAGGATAGCTACATCAGCTTGTTTCTTAGGTCCATTTGATTGGTATATTTTTTTCCCAACCTTTTACTTTGAGACGATGTCTGTCTTTGAGATTAAGATGTGTTTCTTGTATGCAGAAGAGGGATGGATTCTGTTTTCATATCCAATCTGCTAGCCTGTGCCTTTTTATGGATGAGTTGAGTCCATTTACATTAAGGGATATTAATGACAAGTTGCTATCTCCTGTTACTTTCGTTTTCATCGTTGGTGATGTTATTTTATGTGTTTTTTTTCTTCTTCAGGATTTGCTGTAATGAGATCATCAATTGTCTGTGTTTTTGTTGGTGTAGCCATCTTCCTTGGGTTGGAGTTTTTCTTCTAGTATTTTTGTATGGCTGGGTTTGTGGCTAGGTATTGGTGAAATCTAGATTTGTCATGGAATATCTTGTTTTGTCCTTCTATGGTGATGGACAGTTTTGCTGGGTATAGTAGCCTGGGCTGGCATCCATGGTCTCTTAATGTCTGCATAATGCTTGACCATGACCTTCTGGCTTTCATTGTCTCCACTGAGAAGTCAGGTGTAATTCTGATAGGTCTACCTTTATATGTTACTTGACCTTTTTCCTTTGCAGCTCTTAATATTCTTTCTTTACTCTGTATGTTTAGTGTTTTGATTATTATGTGGCGAGAGAACATTTTTTTTTTTGGATCCAGTCTATTTGGTGTTCTGTAAGCTTCTTGTATCTTCATAGGCATATCTTTCTTTAGGTAGGGAAAGTTTTCTGCTATGATTTTGTTAAATAAATTTTCTGTGCCTTTGAGTTGAACTTCTTCTCTTTCTTCTATACCTATTATTCTAAGATTTGGCCTTTTTATTGTGTCCCATATTTCATGGATAGTTTGGGTTAAACGTTTGTTAGATTTAATGTTTTCTTTAACTGATGAGCCTATTTCCTCTATTGTATCTTCAGTGCTTGAGATTCTCTCTTCCATTTCTTGTGTTCTGCTGTTCATGCTTGCATTTGTGGTTCCTGATCTTTTTCTCATGATTTCTGTTTGTATAATTCCTTCGGCTTGTGTTTTCTTTATTGTTTCTATTTCAGTTTTCAAGTCCTGGATAGTTTCTTTTATATGTTTGATTTTTTTTCTTGGTTTTCTTTAATTGATTTGCTGATATCTTCCAATTTTTTGTTTGTTTTTTCCTCCATTTCTTTAAGGGAATTTCTCATCTCATCTTTAAGAATTTCAAACATTCTCTTGAGGTTATATTTAGATCATTTTCTTCTGGTTCATCCATATTTGGTTGTTCAGGTCTTGCTTTTGTAGGGTCTTTAGGTTTACTTGTATTGTGTTGTTCTTTGTGGGATCTTACCTTTTCTACTCATCTTTTCCTCTAATAGGTGTTGTTGGGGCTGTCTGAGATTCTGTTGAATAATCTTCTAGGTGCCAGTGAATCCAAAGCTTAGATGATGTTCCTTGTGGTACAGTCAGTGTCACAGTTCTAGTTACCCCGTTGGTTCCTCCTGTTCCTGGAGATAGCTTAGTCCTCCTGTGATTGCTCTGCTCCCTTGGAGTTTGCTGTCTCAGGCCTACTTTGGACTAGGCTGCTGTCTTTGATCTCCAAAAAACTCTTAAAAGCTCATACATTCAATATGATTCTAAAAGATATAACAATTTAGTCCTTTACCTGTTGTCTGTCTGTCTGTCTCTGTTTTGACATAAGCAAGTTAAGAGTCAAGTTTATATAAAAGCAAAAAAGGTATGGAGATCCAGTAAGACCTGAATCTTCTAGAAGATCAGTGAGGATGCGTAGCCTTCCAAGATATCATTTCATGAGAGAAGGCCAGTAAGACCCAACATGAAATCTGGAAACAGGGCCTAGCGGACGTAATTATTTGAGCTTTGACTTGTGGAGTCATTAGTGAAAACACAATCTTTATATGAACAGCCAAAACAACTAGAAACCAATTTGGAAATAAGGAAAAATAACTTCTATTTTCTTCACACTGGAAAAACAAAACAGAAAATACCTCTAAGTGAGCCAGAAATTAAAATATAAGAAACGAAACTAGAAATAAACCAGAAGAAGACAGTAGTAAAGGGCTTTCTAATCACTTCTCAAACCTGGAAATTCTCTCTGACTACATGAAATACGTAATTGTATGTCCATGTCTCCAGAGCCAAGCTTAGATACTGATGACAAGTTGGGTGAAAAATTTACCAGTTATGGCTATATGTAACAAGGCCTTATGAACCAAGAAACTACACTTGGGAGGCAGAGGTAGTCAGATCTCTGTGAGTTCAAGGCCAGTCTGGTATACAAGAGCTAGTTCCAGAACAGCCAGGACTACACAGAGAAACTCTATTTAAAAAAAAAAAAAAGAATCAAGCAGAGGCTGGGCACCATGTCTCTTATCTGTAATCCCACCACTTGAGAGGCAAGGAGTTCAGTTTGAACCTAGCTTTTTCTACAAAATGAGTTCAAGGCCAGCCTGGGCTGTGTGAGTTTCTGTCTCAAACAAACAAACAAACAACATAAATCCCCCAAAAGAAAAACAAAAAAAATGATTTTTAAATATTGAACAAATGTCAGGATCAGATAGACACCAGGAAAGGTGAAATGGCTTTTGAGCATCTGAACTCACAATAAAGAAAATGTCAGGGCTGAAGATAGAGAGTGGACAGAGGGCAGAACACTATCTTAGCATGTGTAAGGCTCTGGCTTGATGTGGGATGCCCTCTGTATGCTGTGAATATGTTTTATTACCACTGGTTAATAAAGAAGCTTTGGCCTATGGCAGGACAGAATATAACAAGGTGGAAAACCCAAGCAGAGATAGAGGAGGAAAGAAGGTGGAGTCAGGGAGATGCCATGTAGCTGCCAAAGGAGAAAGATACCAGATATTACCAGTAAGCCACAGTCTTGTGACAAAACACAGACTAATAGAAATGGATTAATTTAAGATATAAGAGCTAAGTAGGAATAGTAATACACCTAAGCCCTTGGCCAAGCAGTGTTGTAATTAATATAGTTTCTGTGTGATTTTTCGGGTCTGGGTGGCCGGGAAACGAATGCATAGTCTCCACTTACACTGGCTTTATTCCCAGAAGCAATATATTATATAAAAAATTAAGGAAATTGAAAATGTGATCAAGATGTACAAGAATAACAGAGAAACATGTGCTAACCAGAATGACACCGAGAGAGCAGCTCTCACCTGCAGCGTGGTAAAAATCCAAGGTTTGACAGAAATCCTGACTTTAACTGTTAGCAAGGCTATCAATAACACAGTAAAAGAAAAGAAACTTTCTCAATGACATTTGTTAAATGGTAACTGACATTTAGAAACTGCTTTCATTAGAAAGCCTAGATTCTGACATGGTCCACAAAGCAACTAAAAGCAAGAAGGAAGCCCAGCATCTTGTCATGTCCCATGGCTCCTTGACTTTGGTTTACCTACTTAGATCTGCACATAGGGACATTAGTCGTTCAAGGGGTGTCTTTCTAGAAGCCTGGGTACCCAACTTATCTCCCTTCAAGGCTGAAGGCACAAAGGCACCTTTAATAACATCCTGTTACAGAACTCCAGTCATTGTCCAGCCTAGAGTCAACAGCAGAACCTTGAAGCACACACCAGTCTCTAGATGAGGATACTCATTTGCTGTGGACCTGTTTGTCCCTTCCAATAATGAGAGCTCTTTGGATCACACTGAAGAACTATAACTTAGGCTATGGCTAACCAGACCCCACCTTAACCAGTACTTTAATTTTATATGCCTAATCTCCCTGCCCCAAATCTTTCCCTGTTTAAACATAAAGCTCACATCAGTACTTTGAAGATGAACGTAGGGCCCCTGAATCCTTCTTACATGTTCCTCTTTCCACACGCGCTGATTGTCTCCTATCAGCTTCTCTCCATCACTCACCTTTCTAATTGGCATATTGGGCCTAGTGGCTGAGTCTTGACCTTTGGAGAAAGTAAAGCCAGGGCTTTGGCCCTAAAAGTCTTGTTAATGAACATACAGTAAAGACAGTATTAGTAAGGATCATTGCCATGGGTATTAGGGACTACTGCATCAAGACTGTGTAGTGGGAGACAGAAATTGGGCCTCAGTTCACAATAAAACATGTATAGTAGGTAATTTATAGGTCAGGAGCAGGTGAGTACTGGTAGATGGAGAATTGCTAAAAGGGAACCTAAGAGGTGAGGAAGATTCTAGCCATATCTACCCAGTAGGATTCTTGTTGAACACTGCCAGGCTGATCAGATTAGTCTGGGAGAAATGATTAGCTTTCAAAGTTGACTAGATATTGATGATGGGGATTTCTAGCTGACTGATTTACATCAGGATTTTTGATAAAATTAGATTTCCAGTTGGTCTTGATGGTATGTTCTTGTACTATTAATGGGATGGTGGAGAGAGAAGAATCACAGCATGAGGCCAGTTTAGGTTACATGGTGAGACCCTGTCTCAAAATAAAACAAAATCACAAAAATCTGAATATTGCCAGAAAGTTCAAAGACAAACCTTACAAAAGATTCCTAAGAATGAACAAAGTTGGGACAAGCAGAGACTCTTTGGCAGGGAGAAAATGGCAATCTTTATGGTGGTGGAATTTGATAGAAAAAAATTTGGTATATTTTTGGTATGTTTATTTATCTTTTGATGTGACAATCATCCCTTTAGGAATCCAGGAATATGGAGTGGTGAATGTTTTGCCATTGCTACACAATATGCATACTAAGTTCTTGTTGCTCAAAGGATGGGTTATCAACCACAGGATTAGCCATGGGGGCTCTTGTTAGTGTCCACTGAATTGAAATATATGCACCCCTCTGGATAACTATGTGTATTGACACCACTCAGTGCTGGACTAGCATTATTGTTTAAAAACCTACAATTGAAGGAACTGATTCATATGCACACAAAGGAATACTGTGCAGACAGATACTCTCTCTCTCTCTCTCTCTGTGTGTGTGTGTGTGCGTGTGTGTGTGTGTGTATGTGTTTTAAATTCAACTTACAAAACTATTGGCAGGTAACAAAATGTTATCCCTTGATATGGAAAGGTGGACATTAGAGTTGTCTATGGAATTCTAGTATGCATACATATAGAGTGTGTTTTCCCTAAGGATACACTGGCAGAATAAGCCAGAAACATTGTTAGAGAGAAGAGGATCAAACACGCTGATGGGAGCGACATTCTTTAAGCATTCCTTATGCTTCAGTTCTTTAAAAGTAAAAACTCCCAGCTAGACTGGTGGCCTGGTTTTCTTCTGGCTTTTGCTAGGTAGAGGGATTGACTCACTGGAAAAAGATCTGGGAAGTTCTTCATGGAAGTGTCTATCTTCGCAGACGGAGGGTCTCCAAAGAGGATCGGTTGAGTCTAACTTTTCAGATCCCAGCACACAACTCACACAGACTCAGGCACATTCCAGAAGAGACTCCGGAAAAGCAAATCCAACACCCTTGGCACGGACAACCAGGTCTCTCTCTGGCTTCAGCCCTCTGACATCCCAAAGCCTGTTGCATGTGTCAGGAGCCTGGGATCTCACTGTCAGGCAGGTGGGGTCACATGTGGATTCCTAAGAGGAAGACTGCTACATTCTATGAAGTCAGGATAGCCTGCACAACCAAGACATATATAACTCAAATGTCAGTATGGTCATTGCTGGGAATCCTTGGGTTAGGGCAAGGCAAAAAAGGCAGAGTTGACCTCACCCTTAAACCTGACCAGCATTCTACCCACCAGGGCATCTTGCCCCTTCCCCCCGCCCCCAAGACCTCTGTGAGATGGCATACAGGTTTTTTTCCTCATTTGAATAAAATACCAGCTCTTTCAGTGTCTAATTATTTTGGACCAGAAGAGTAAGTAGTGGAATTGTGGAACACCTATCTGTGTTTCCTGTCTGTATGTCTATCTGTCCGTCCGTCCATCCATCCATCCATCCATCCATCCATCCATCCATCCATCCATCCATCCATCCATCCATCCATCTATCTGTGCGTGCTAGACAAGCGCTCTCTCGAGCCTCAGTAGTAAAGGTCTTCTTTTCTCTCACTTTAATCTTCTCTTTTGCTCTGTCCCATTTATGCCCACTAAGTGCCAGTATGCTCCTGTGTTGCTAAGGCTGTCATTCAGTCTTAACGAAGGCACAGTAAACAGGTTGGTGAGATCTCACTTTGGTCCAGTGTAGGAAACTACCTAGAGACTCCAATCTGGGTTTGTTCTTGTTTTCCTAGCGCCTGCAGTAAGAAAAGGCATCCAGCACCAGAAAGATCAACTGCAGAACTGGCAGGCGGGGTGGCCAGGAGCTAGAGGAGGGGTAGCATTGTTGGGTTGGGTCACCTGGCTCTACTTGATTCTTCACCTGACCTCCAGGCCTGTGCCTCGGGCTCCAGACTCCACCCACCTCTCCACCCCTCCGGAATTTGAGGCCCAGGGAGCCAGCAGCTCTTCCAGATCTCTGCTTAGCTCGCTACTGGCCGCTGATCCTAGAGAGTCCAGGGTAAGCTCTGCTAGGGGCAGGCTTAGGCTCGGGGCGCTGGGGTCACAGGCAGGAGGGGAAAGTGTGGAGAACCGCAAGAGCCCTAGGATCCTGGCTGGATTTTCCTGGAGCAGCACGGTTGCCCAGTGACTTCACTGGGAACGTGGCCTTGTAGTCCGGGCCAGCTGGTGGCGTTGTAGCCGGCTGGGATGCCAGGTGCTCTGGCTCAGCACCTATTGAGGAGGTGGCTTGTGTATGACCTGGTCCGTGTGCGGGAACCAGGAGTCACATGTGACCTTTCTTGTTCAGACGGTGAGATCCCAGGCTTCTAACACATGCGACAGGCTTTGGGATTGCAGAGGGCAGGGGCCAGGGAGAGGCCTGGGAGTCTGTGCCAAGGGTATTGGATTGTTTTTCCCGGAGCCTCTTCTGGAATGAGTCGTGGTCTTTCTGAGTCATGTGTGAGCCTGGAAAGTTAAGCTCAGACCACAGCTCTTTGGAGACCCTCAGTCTGCAAAGACAGATACTCTTGAGGGACTTTCCAGATCTTTCAGTGTATTTTTTCTTAAGCTCATGTCTGGCGAAGTGTTATGTGATTCGATGTCTGCCAGGCTGGGAGGGCATGGGAAAAGTTTTGATGTTCGTACCATTCCGGTGTGGTTTAGGACTATGATGTGATATTTGATGTGCTGAGTAACTTTGGGTTAGTGATCAGGGATTTTAGTGCTGGGACATTAGGTGACAGGAATGACTGATGTGGAATTGGATCTCTAGGTTTTCATGGTAAAAATCTGCACTTTGGGGGTTCAGCCCAGTGCTCCGCTGTGGGTTTTGGTCTCTTTTTCCATCAGTTGCTGGGTGAAGGTTCTATGGCGCTATTTAAGATATTCATCAGTCTGACCACAGGGCAAGGCCAGTTTGGGCCCCCTCTCCTCCATTGCTTAGCTGGGGTCATCCTTGTGGATTCCTTGGAATTTCTCTAGTTCCAGGTTTCTTGCTAGCCCCATATTGGCTCCCTCAATCAATTTATCTCTTTCTAAGAGAGGGAGGAGTGAGAATATGAGCAAAGAGGTCAAGACCATGATGGGGACACCCACTGAAACAGCTCTGAGCTAATGGGAGCTCACCAACTCCTGCTGGACAGGGAAGGAACCAGCATAGGACCAAACTAGTCCCTCTGAATGTGGGTCGCAGTTGTATGGCTGGGGCAGACTGTAGGATCACTGGCAGTGAGACCAGGATTTATCCCTACTGTTTGTACTGACTTTTTGGGAACCCATTCTCTTTGGATGGATGCCTTGCTGAGCCTAGATAGAGTAGGAGGGCTTTTGTTCTTCCTTGAAGCCTTGTGCCTTTTCCTCTCTGAGTGGATGGGAGCTGGGGTGTGTGGAGGGAATGGGAGGAGGGGAGGGAGTGGGGACTGGGATTGGTATGTAAAATGAAAAAAGATAGCTTGTTTTCTTTTTTAAAAAAATAAAATAAGAGAAAAACACACACACAAAACAACAAAAAAAAGTTACATCATTTTCTACACCAGATGTCCTGAGTTGCTTTTTCCTCCCTTTCTCCTTGCTTTGTTGATGGACCCAGAGCCTGGTTCTGCCAAGCAAGAACTCTGCCACTGGGCCACAGGCCTGTGACTCCTCTTTTTTCTTTAAAGTTGATTTGAGAATTAAAAGCATGACAAATTAGTGTTCCCCTAGTGTCTCTGTTACTGGAGGAATACCACCTGTTTCTAGGAAAACTGGTCTCCTCTATAGGTCCTTAGATTCCTTGATTATTTTTTTTTTCAAGAATAGACTGAGAATTTCAAAGACGATTTTATTAGAGTCTAGAAGAAAAGCCCCAGAACAGCTTCTGGGACTAGGGAGATGGAGAAGAGGCCAAGAAAAAGCTGCGCTGGCTGTTTGGTTTAGGAATGCAGGTTCAGCAAGCAACCACACGGCAAAGGGCATTGCTTCAAAGAAAAAGTGAAAAACTCCACAGAACCAGGGATGGCATACTTAAGCTGTGTGGCTTAGAACCAGAAAGAAAAAGACAAAAAATGATGAAAAAGGAAAGATGAGTCAGAAAGATGAACAGACCAACCAAAGTCCCATAGAAGCTTGAGAGTAACAGTACAAGGCCTGGGTGTCCCAGGAAGGGAAAGTACACCCTCTCCTTTAGGGGATAATTATTCCTCCCATATATTTAGCTTGGCATTAGGTGGATACCCTGTGGAGGGGTGGTCTCTTAGCCAGGTGATTAACTCTTACGTTTTAGAGTAACTTGGAACGTTAATGCACCCGGGCCAGAGGTAGAGTCTACTCCCTTGGTCAGAAGGAAATAGCTTTTCCGTCAAGGGCCTTAACAAAGAACTCTGGCCACGGCTGCTGCAACATTCCTCCCTCCAAAGAGGTAGCATTAAATCATTTAGGAGATGGGCTACAGTTGGAAATAGATGTAACTCACTTTTTACCACGAAAACCCAGAGATCCAGTTCCGCAGCTGTTGCAAAAGACTTGGTCTTCGGACTGGAGTTCGGTCCCACCTAGCCTCCAGGCAAGGGAGATTAGAAACTTGAGCTCCTTTCTGGCATTTCTGGGTAGGGAACCAGGAATGCTAATTACTGGAACTGCTGCTTTTGGTGGCCCTGACCTTCAAGTGCTTAGCCAATTTCTCTGGCCTTTTCTTACCAGTCTGGAATACTGGGCTGTGAAGGAAGGCTGGGTGAAGTTAGGCAGAGGGTGTGTGTTGTGTGTGTGCGCATGTATGTGTGTTGGGGGAGGCAGTTACTTTGTGATAGGACTATTCCGAAGGATGTTTGTACCTTTCTGATGTGGTTTAGGACTATGGTTTGTATTTGATATACTGAGTAACTTTGGATTAAGGTCAAGTGCTCAGGGATTTTTGTGTTGGGACGTGAGGTGACAGGAATGGCTGATGTTATCAGTTTACATTGGAAATGTCCTGTGTTTCAGGACTACTTTCAGTAACTGTATCCACCATGGCTCGTGTCATAACACGTGTCAAAGGGAACTTTGTGTCACACTCAGCTGCATAAAACAAGTTCACCTGGCTCCCTATATCTGCGTGTCTCTTTTCATGGATTGCACATGTAGAATCGGCAGACAGAAAACAATAACAAATAGGAAATTTTGGGAGAGAAGCCAGGAGTGGTGCTGTAACTTGTAATCCCAGTACTCAGGAGGCTAAGGCAGAGGGAGGATAGATTGAGGGCAGCCTGGCCTCGTATTCAGAGATCTACCTCCCTTGTATTGTGATTAAAGGTGTGTGCCACCACCTCAGGGCCCAAAGAATGTTGTTATAGTCCATCCTCGCTGTCCACAGCCATAGTATAAAGCTGTGCAATGTATTTTGTTCTTATCACTGCAACTGGGTACCTTTTCTTTCCTGTAGCCTGTTACTTCCCTTTCCCATGCTCTGAGTTCCCAGCCACTGCTCAGGGGAGCTGATGGGAAACCACAGAACTGCTGTACTGTCTAACTGGGGAAAAGGAATTTGACAACTGTGTGCGGATGTCAGAGCTGCCAGGTCCTGCTTCTAGAGCTGCCTGCTTCCAGGCTGCACCGCTGCACTTGTGGACGTCCTGGCTAGTGGGTCAGACACTGACCTGAGTTAGCCCAGCAGGGCTGTATCACTTTCTGCACGTGCTCTTTATTCTCCAGGTGGTGCTTTCCCCTTTGTTCACTGAGCCCCAGCATCACTGTGTAAGCGAGAGTGAAGAAGCAGCCTGCACATCAGCCCGTGTTCACGTGTTCATGTGATACTGATTTTAATTCCTCGTTCCAGGCTCGCTATCATGGATCCTCTGCTGGAAGCAAATGGCACCTTTGCCTTAAACCTTTTGAAAATCCTGGGTGAAGACAGCTCGAAAAATGTGTTTTTCTCACCCATGAGCATCTCCTCAGCCCTGGCCATGGTCTTCATGGGGGCAAAGGGAAACACTGCAAGCCAGATGATTCAGGTAAGCAGCACTGTTTCTCAGCAGCTAAATACCACAAACTGTCAGTTGAGCTGGTCCTCCACATTCCACAGATGACATAGGGGTGTGATTGGAGGGTTGATGGGAGAGCATGTTACCTCTGCTGGGACCCTAGCTATAGCATCCTGATCCACTGATGGTGACTGTGTATGTGTCAAGGGTTAACTTGGGGCAAAAATACCAAAGGCATATTGCACCAAGGCTCCCATGACCTCCACGGTCTGCTGTGGCCCCAAAGGATCTCAGCTCTCCTACACATAAGGGCTTCTCTTAGGATCTTGATGTTTATTCCAAATGGGGTCAGCCTTGGCTGGCAGAGCAGGGCTAGAACCATTGAGGCTCTTGTTGGTGCAATGCTTTCTCTGCAGAAGTATATGAATTGCAGAGACAGGCTGCCCTAGAATAAGGTAGGGAGTCAGTGCGGGATAAGCAGAGTGCACACTCCCTGGGGTATTAGTCATCTAGGGCTGTGTAACAAATCCTACAGATTGGGTGACTTAAGACATAGAGCATTTTCTTATAGTTCTAGAAGCTGAATTCTGAAAATCAGGGAGTAGGAAATCTTGTTTACCATGGATTGTAAATGGCATCTTTGTCTTCCCTGGATATTTAGCTCATGGTCTCCTTTTCTTATAGGGACACAGGTCGGATTGGATTTAGCTCACTCTGATGACTTCCTTTGTCCCTATAAAGGCTTAGCTTCAAATATGGTCATATTCTGAGGAACTGGGTATCAGATGTCACTATGTCAGTTTGGGGAACACATTCAGCACATGGGGAAGGACACATTGCAGTCTCTAAACTGTAGCAGTTCTAAACCACAGCAAAGTGTATGTGTCTAGTCTCCTGTATGCCAAGGTTGGGGATATCTTGATTCATCCCAACTTGTGTTTGAAGGGACTCTTTCCTAATCCATGATCACCCTGGGCTACAATTTTACATCCTGGGTTAGTTCTTCACAGCACCCTTCTAATTTTACAAGACAAATTTGTTTGTTTCTTCCTCAGCCTTCCTCCTTACTGGCGAGAGTTAGAACGTGGAGACTTGCCTTCTGTTTAAACTGTCTCTTCTCTTTTAGTTCAAGCTATTACAGCTACTGATAGGCAGTTTACCTGTTTCCTATGGGAGCAGCTGAAGTCATTTGCATAGATTTTTCAGAGGCTTCAAAGGTCTCTGGAATTGTATCTAAGGTTTGACACCCAGGTGCTCACTGTTGACTGGGGTCTTGCTTCTTTTTCAAGCTGCTGTATGTGGTGCAGTTACCCCAGGATGTTCCAGGCGGCCTCCTGCAGGATGGCTTGGATGATGCCTGGAAACAAGAGCACAAATGTGGCAGCTGCCAGGCCTTTTAAAGCCCCAGCCTGGAACAGGGTCACCCTCCTACATTCTGTTGGGCAGACAGTGCTGGAGCCAGTCCAAACTCTAGAGCAGGGAGGACACAGAGTGATCTTAGGTTAGAAGTGGCTGCACTTGAATTTTAGCAGGTCTGGCTGGTAGCCATGCTTGAAGCCAGAGCACAGTTAGTGGACATGAAGAGTTAAGCTTGTGAAGGGCCATTTCTGTTCAGACCAGGGCTGACAGGGTACAAGGGAGGACCCTGGGGAGGGAATGGTTTAGGTATTTTCATCTTTAATTGTGTGGCTCTTTGAGTGGCAGGAAGGATCTAAAAGATTTTGAGGATGGGTTTAGTGTTGACTCATTCCTATAGCTGGGCCCGCTGAAGCTGTGTTTTAATCTGTTGATTTCAGGCACTCTCTTTGGATAAATGCAGCGGCAATGGAGGTGGAGATGTCCACCAGGGCTTCCAGTCACTTCTCACCGAAGTGAACAAGACTGGAACACAGTACTTGCTCAAAACAGCTAATAAGCTCTTCGGAGAGAAGAGTTTTGATATCCTGGCAGTAAGTATCATGTGGTACTGAGAGACGGCAGGCTATCCTCTAGCTAATACCTAGACTTCTACACACTCACATGCATTCCTGCAACAACTGTTCACGTACCCATATGAAATGTACATTTATTTGCCACATATAATCACACAAATAAAAAAGAAAATAGTCAAATAAAAAAGAAAATAGTTCTCTCAAAAAGGAATTAAATATGGAGTAATGAGCTGTTTGATATAAATATTGAGATATAAATATACAACATATATGTTATATATTATATAAAGTATAATGTATAATACATATAAATACACAACATAGAATACATGTAATTATATTACATGTTTGTATATTATAGAATATATCTGTATGTTATCTAATAAATTACATATTATATAAAATTATAAATATTATGTAATAAGTGTAACATATAAATATATCAATATATTCCATATATACACTGTCAGCACAGAGGGAGTTTCAGCCCATTTACACTGTATAGAGTTTTCTGTTGCAACAACATGGCAGAATGTGGGTGGTCATCAATGTCATTGTCATTTTACAGACTATATCAGCAAATGGCTTGAACTTCTGTTTGTCTTGTGGTTCTGGTGATTGGTTCCCTTTAAGACCTTGTGCTTGCCAGGCTGGTCCTCCATCTCTGTGCTGCACCACTGAACCCCATCCCAGAATGCACTGTGTTTTTGTGAATTGCTCACTCCCTGAAAATGACCTTCCTGAGATGGTGATTATGGATACATAGCCATTCAAATTCCATATCATGAAGTAAAATAAATCAAAACGAAATATTCAGTTTCATAGCTTCCATGGCCATTCCCTGGTGTTCTGCGGCTTTAGGTGACACTATTTCAAATGATGCACATTTGTATTTCTGTTAGCATGGAAAACTGCGGTAGAAGGTTTAGCCTGTGCACAGTGCAGAGACATCATAGCTCTCATGAGGTTAAGCCTCACTCCGCCCATGTGGTGCTCTGTGAGAGTGACAGTCATATAAGTAGTGCATCTGAGCATCTTCCCAATTATCTCCTTGCGCCTTGGCTATTACCTCAAAGATCCAGCTGTTCATGACATTTTTACTGATACCCATTCTACCACCTCACTTTGTTCATAAACAGATTAAAGAGAGCTGGAAAGTGAGAAGTTGGTGTATTGGTTACTTTCCTATTGCCGCCACAAAGCACTATGGCCAAGACAATTTACAAAGAATTCAGGCTTAGTGTTTCAGGAAGTTAGAGTCTGTCACTGTCATGCCAGGGAGCATGACAGCAGTCAGGCAGGCACGATGCTGGAGCAGCTGAGAGGGCATCACTCAAAACTGCAAGGAGGAGGCAGAGAGAGCACACTGGCATGGAGCTAGTCTTTTTGTTTGTTTTGTTTGTTTGTTTCGAGACAGGGTTTCTTTGGGTAGCCGACTGTCCTGGAACTAGAGCTAGTCTTTTTAAACCTCAGCGCCTGCTCCCAATTGCACACCTCCTCCAACAAGGCCACAACTCCTAATTTTTCCCAAACATTTTCACCCACTGAGGAGTTAGTATTCAAATACATGAACCTGTGGGAGCTATTCTCATTCAGTCCACCACAGTTGGGTTCTTTCCTCATATTTATTTGTAAATTACCATTCGTTTTGCTTTTCTACTTTTGTGCATCAAGGAAGGAGGTTGTCGGTGCTGATCACGTTTGTGGCTGTGTAACCGTGTTGCTCTGTCTCAGTCTTTTAAAGATTCCTGCCGCAAGTTCTACGAAGCAGAGCTGGAAGAGCTGGACTTTAAGGGTGATACGGAGCAGTCCCGACAGCACATCAACACCTGGGTCGCCGAAAAGACAGAAGGTGAAGACTGCGTCATTCTCTTGTTTGTTTTCAGAGCTGGGATTTGAATCCAGGGCCCTGAGCTTGCTGAGCAGGACCTCTGCCCCTCAGACCCTATGAACCATTTCTGTGTATTATAAAAATTACACTTATTTATCTATTAATTTTGTGGTGTGTGTGTGTGTGTGTGTGTGTGTGTGTGTGTGTGTATTTGTGGAGGTCAGAGGGCAACCTGTAAGAACGTTTCTCTCCTTCTTTCCTGTGGGTTTCTGGGGATTCTACGTGGGTCTTCAGACTTGATGGAAAGCACCTTCACCTGCTGATCCACCTGTCTTGCCCTCCTATGCCTTGAGTAGTTGTCTTGTTAGCCCCCTCACAAAAGCATCAGATAGAAATAGGAATGACTTTTGTTCTTTAAGTCAGACTCCTGTTTCTGCTTCTTCTTCTTGCCATGCTAGGGGTTGAACCCAGAGCTCTGCGCACACTAGGCAAACAATCTACAATTGGTCCACTTCTTCAGTTCTAAATCAAAGCTTCTTAAAATTTTCCACTACAACTCCTTTTGCCTTGAGAACTTTTTATAATACCTGGAAGGTATATGTATGTATGTATGTACATATGTATATGTATATGCACTGGTGATCTTTTATTGCTAATAAATTCATAGAAATTTATTTCAAAACAATTTCATCTATATACATATAGTCTTTTTATTTATTAAAGATGAAATAAAACTTGTATACTAATGTTGGATGGATATGTTTATCTGATACAACCTAGTCCAAAGATATTAATTTGATATGCTTACATGCTAAGAATGAAAGTAGGAAAATAATTGAGTATGTTTTTCGCAATGAAGCCATTCTGTCTCTATAAGATCAGGAAACTTTGAATGTAGATCACAAATGCTGTGTTCCTAACACGATGGCTTCCAATATGATGTTTTGTGCGGTGTTTGTTGCTGTGCTTTGTAGTGTGACAGTGATGGCACGTGTGGTGCAAAGTGCTCATGTATGCTCAGGACCAAGACCACGGGGAGGTGGGGTGAAGCAGGATGTGAGCCACTTCCAGAAGTACTTTAGGTTCATCATGCTTTGGAGTTTGAATGAAGTTTTGGCTGCTGCACACTCAGAAGGCTTTAACTGTTTAAGTTTTGCTGCTGACCCCACATTCAGTCTCAAGTAGGTCACACCCACAGTTTAAGAAGCTTTCCTCTAAGTGTTTGCACATTTTGTAAATCTGCTTCTTAAATATTGCCAGGGTCTGACAACTTGCACACCTGTTTCCTGCGTTTAGCAATGTACCTGTGATCTCGCCCAGTGTTTCCCACCCAATCTCCTGTCTTTCCTTTTCTACCTCCCTCCCTTCTTACCACCACCCCCATCCCCACCCCCATTGTTGTTACTCTTAGGATTTTCACAAAAAAAGTGTAGAAGGCTTGTGCTGCCTGGGGCTGGCTGTGTCCTGTGGTTTTTCTGCATCATTCCAGGTGCTTGGCCCTACCCCCATTTGAACCTCTGGTTGTAGCCTGTGCTTTATATTTGTAGGGCATATTTTATAAATGCTCTTTCACTTTAAATTTATTTTTTAAATGGATACAGAAGATTATGTAGACTTGTAGGGCTTCTGTGTGATTTTTAATACACATTACTCTGTAACGTTAAGATCAGGATAAATACGCCTGTTGCTTCATATATGTATTCATATATATATATATATATATAATTTATTTATTTTGTTTGCTGAGGCAGGGTTTCTCTGTGTAACAATCCTGGCTGCCCTGGAACTAGCTTTGAAGACCAGGCTGTCCTCGAACTCACTGAGATCCACCTACCTCTGCCACTGCCTCCTAAGTGCCACCACTGCCTGGCTATATATATAGTTTTTATTTATCTATATGAATGTGTGTCTCTGAATGTATGCCACATGTGTGTAAGTGCCTGCTGAGGCCAGAAGTGGGTGTTAGATTACCTGGAACTGGACTTACAGACATTTGTGAGCTATCCATTGTAGATGCTGAGAACTCAACTGCTGAGTCATCTCTCCAGCCCTACTTCAAACATTTTTAAAATATGAACTTATAATCGTTCTGTCTTAGAACGGCCTGTTGAAATCCTTTAAGCTGCAGACACCAATCATCACTTTCATGCTGCACCTGTTTACCTGTTGGCTTCTATTATGGTCATTCAAAGAGTGAGTTGTTCTTCCCAGAAAAGTTTGCTGTTTTTCACTTTAGCCAATTCTTTTAGTTAATTGGCTTGTTAATCCTTCCTTTCAGATAAAATTAAAGAGATGCTGGATCATGGCATGGTGAAACCAAATACTGTTCTGGTCCTTGTAAATGCCATTTACTTCAAAGGAAACTGGGAGAAGCAGTTTAACAAAGAGGACACCCGGGAGATGCCTTTCAAAGTCACCAAGGTAAACACAGTGCAGTAACAGAGGAGACTCCTGGGCAAGGTCCCCCGTTCACATTGGCTTCTGAAACACAAGGAGGCCGCTTCATGTAGCCCATGCCCCTCATGTCTCTGGGCAGCTCTGCAGCTAGAACGCCCTCTCTCATCCTTGAGGCCTTTCTCTTCCCCTTTCCTTCTGCTTGTTGTCACTGGTGCCTGCAGTCTACATGGCCCTGCTTCTGTCACTGGTCATGGTGTCACTGGCAGCTGCTGAGGCCACACCTGAAGTCAGAGCTCTGCAGTGTACTTGAAACAGTCTATCATATGACTTTGGAGATAGGAAGGTCTGAACTCCAGATGTGCTGTCTCAGGCTCTTTGTGGCCCTGAATGCAGCACATTCCTGGAGATTTCCTTCAGTGGTGCACAGTCCTTTCTTTTCTATGTGTCTTCCTAGAAGTGCTGTCTCGTGTCTTCTCCCTTCTTCAGAGGACCACAACTCCAGCTGGGTGCCACAAAACATTGTATTGGGAAAATAACCATTCTCACCCTGCTGGAAAAACAGCAGAGGGCAGACAACTGTCTAATGAATGCCTGGCTTATGGTCGGTGCTCAGTAAACACTTAAGCAGTGTGTGAAACTCAGTCTTACTCTTATGGGAGAAGCACAGAATTACAGACAAGCACACAAAGAGATATGTATGCAGGATATTATTTATTGATGGCCGAGCATCTTTCTATCAGTAATTCACTTTTTTCATGTGTGGTCCTTAGTTTGGTTTTGGTTTTTCTTTCACAGATACTCCTAGGCCAAAAGTCCAGATTAATTGCATGATATTGTAGATCATTAACCAGCCCTTAGATCTCCCATGCAAATTGGCAGCTCCATGGCATCTCCTGACTCCACCTCCTTTCTCCCAGCATTCAGTTTAGTTTTCCCCATCTAGCTCTGTTCCCCTATAGCTCTGCTATAGGCCCAAAGCAGTTTCTTTATTAATCAATTGTAATCATAGCATACAGAGGGGAATCCCACATCAATGCCTATCATAAGGCATTCTCAACTTAACCATAGAGAGATCAGAAACCGAGAGGGATTGTTGAATAGGTTGTGTTCCCCGGCTGGCACTATGTTGACAACAACTATAGGTTTTTTCTGGTAAGGTGTCATCTTGCCTGGCACTTAGTGTTGCTGCTAATTGGTTTGCTACTTATGTAATTAGCAGATGTTGCTTGAGAGCCTACTGTGCTCAGGCATTAACTGGCTGTGTGTGACGACCTCATGAGGCTAAGTCTTCCTGGAGGAGGAAACTTTGATAGAAGTGGTTGGTGGAAGGGCTCTAAAGACATACAAAGGAGGTGACACACAGGATGCTGTGTTTGGGGTGTGGCTGAAGAAGAGTGCTACAGAGGAAACCTTCACTGGGAAGATGGTATGTGAGCAGATGACAGGATGTAGGTCTGTTCTGGGTTCTCAGGAGGAGTTCATGGATTAGAAGAGAGATTAAGGTAGCTGACCACAAATCCAGAAGTAACCCCATCACTAAAGCAGAGCAGGGGTGAGAGAGCATGGTAAGAGGTCAATAGAGGAGAAAGCAGGAGGCGCTCTTAATGCGATTCCAGATAGGTTAGGGTTTTGCTCCTGCTAGAGCCGCACCACACAAGGGTGTCCAGCTAGAGTGATGTGGTCTGACTTGCACTGTGCTGGGAATTATGACTGAGTTGCTGAGGTCATCACAGTATCCTAGGGGTATGCTGATGGCTGCAGAGGTTAAAAAACAAGCCAGATTATGGTTATATTTTAAAGAAGGAGCTAGTATTATTTATTATTGAGTTAACGGAGAGTGTGAGAGGCAGATAGGAGTCAAGGACGCACAGATTTTAGCAAGAGAAAGGATACGGGATGGTTTTGGCAATGGGAAAGAGCATTGCTGTCAGCTAGGACAAGCAAAATTGTATGGAGAGCAAATTTGCAAAAGGAATGTAAATTCAGATTTATGTCTGTGGTGGGGGCTTTGTTTGTATCAGACTGAAAGAGTCAAATTGACTATAAAATGAGATTTTTCCAGAGTTCAGGGGGCCGCTTGGCATAGATAGCACAGTGATTTGGAAATTATGTTCAATTTCATGAAGCTAAATGAGTTCCTCCAAGAGAAAAGAATTTTTGGGCTAGAACATCTCAGGTGTTTGGAGATTGGGTCATTCAGCTTTCTGACACTACAACTAATACGGAGAGAATTAACATAGCCCAGTTGATAATCCCTTTCTAGGGCATGTCTCAATGATCTGAACAACCATCCTCTAGGCTCCACCTCTTAAGGATTTCTTCACCTTCATAAGCTCCACTCTGAGAATCAAGTCGTGAAAAATGGGTCTTTAGGGACATGTAAAGTCTGAACTGTTCCAGAAGTTGAGGGACCGACAGAATGTTCTAGGAGTCTAACCAAGAAAATGCTTCCAGGGACAGTGACTATCTTCCCCCATTGGATTTGCCCAGTTTGACTTCTTTCAACTTGATATTTATCCATCCTTTACAGAATGAGGAGAAACTTGTGCAAATGATGTTTAAGAAGTCTACTTTTAAAATGACCTATGTGGAAGAGATATCCACCAAAATTCTGTTGCTTCCCTATGCTGGCAATGAGCTGAACATGATCATCATGCTTCCAGACGAGCACATTGACTTGAGAATGGTAAGGAGCCTTCGTGGGGTTGTAAGAGAAAAATTGAGTGGCATTTGTGTTTCTACTGGAGAAGCTCTCCTAGGCTCCCATGACCATGGTTTTATCTTCCATTCTTTTGTGAGGCTGGGATGGAACTCAGAGCCTGGAGCCTACCTCTTGACAAACACTCACCACTGAGCTGAACCCTACCTCTCCCAGCTACCATATTAACTTAAAGCCACACGTCCCTGGGCAGTGTAGAGCCTCCCCATCCTCTCAAGTGCCCCATGTGACAACATTGTCCTAAAGTTTCCACCTCTCTTCTAGGTGGAAAAGGAAATAACTTACGAGAAATTCATAGAGTGGACGAGGCTGGACAAGATGCAAGAACAAAAGGTGGAGGTTTTCCTCCCACGGTTTAAACTGGAGGAGAATTACGACATGGAGGACTTCCTGTGCAAGCTGGGCATGACTGATGCTTTTGATAATGGGGCAGACTTTTCTGGAATATCTTCCAAGCAAGGCTTGTTTCTGTCCAAGGTTGTACACAAGTCCTCTATGGAGGTCAATGAGGAGGGCACGGAGGCTGCGGCTGCTACAGCTGCTGTTTTCATTCTGGGGTCACCATTGTATACTCCCCGCTTCTGTGCCAACCACCCCTTCCTCTTCTTCATTCAGCATGTTAAGACCAATGGGATTCTATTCTGTGGCCGGTTCTCCTCTCCCTGAGGAAAAGGTGTTCCTGTCGGTCTTTTACCCTTTCTCCATGGTTTCCCTGGGACCTAGTGACCTCATCAAGTACAATGACAATTTTGAAATAAAGGGATTTGTGGCACCTCACCTTCAGAACTATGTGCCTATCTTGTGCTTTTTCTGGTTTTGCACTTCTGTGGGCTTGTGGTGTTGCTGGCTACAGAGCTCATCCCAGCTGGCAGGCCTCATGGCTTTCTTCAGTCAGCCATGTCTCCTGACACAAGAGAAGTGGTGTCTTCATCTCTTCTCCACTAGCTGCACTGAAATCTCATCTCACTTTAGTGAGAGAATACATGCAGTGCAGGTCTCTTGGGAAAGGGACCGTGAGGGCAGCCTCAGACAGTATCCGTAGGCAGCTCAGGTTCCAACTGGGGCAAGGAGAGGCAGAGTGTGCTGGGACTCAGCTCAGCGAGAAAAGCTCCCCTTTCCCCCTCTTTCTGTTCTGGACATGGGGCGTGTCACAAATCTGTGCAGGCAGATGCACTCCTACTCAAGTTACCCCAGCAACCAACCTCTCCCAAGCCCACGTTTTAGGATCTCTCAAATTAAGAGAGCTGCTCAGGTGATGATACCCCACCTAAAGGAACTAGTCATTTTGGCAGGAGTGGAGACAGGAGGTAAGTGAACTTGCATTGGCTTTTAATGGCTGAAATAGTCTTGGGACTAGACCATATCTCAATGTTCCTTGAGGCCTTCAGGACCAGGGTGATTCCTTTGCCTCAATAGGATTCCTTAACTTCTGTGTCCTTCACATGCTTAGGGCAGCCCAGGGCAAGGGTGAGTATGTGTATACTTCCTGGCCCTGGATGTGGAATGATTTGTCTGTCAATTAATCAGGGACAGCGGAAGATGCCACCAATTGACTAAAATAAGTGGCTTTAAAAAGCCAGTCTCTGAGGTCTGGCTACTCTGAAAGGGTGCAAGGGCTGAATTTCCTAATTACTACTTCTCTTGGGTCTGCTTGTTGGCATAAATTCTTCTTTTTGTTTCTTGCTTCTTTAGCCTTCTGGGATGGAAGTATCACTCATATGACAGGGCATTGAGCTCCAGATGTGGTCCCAAGAACATCAACTATTGTCATCAGCATCAGTTCCTATGTGACACTTTGAAAACTTCTAGGGGTCTTTCAGTGTGGTCTTTGACAACGGGCCCTCCCCCTTGCAAATGCAGCTCAAGCCTTTTATGCCTCCAGATCCTACCACCCTATGACAGACCAACAATGCCACCCAGTCCTGCTTCTCCCCCTATCTTAAACCCCATCTCAGCTCTAGACTTTAATCTCTTGTCAGTCATTTCCCTTGTGGCTCTGCCAGGGGGAAATGTAAAGACAGAAAGGCCAAGAATAAAACAAAAATCCCCACCCTTTAACAATTACAACCTGTCTGCTTGGGGACTGAATCAGGAACATGTGATGTGTTATCAGCGAGCATAAGTCCTGAATACCCATGGGGCCTCACTCAAGTGACCAGGAGGACTAACGGTACTGTAAATGTTTATCAGGATGATGAGTTGGATGCTTCCTGTCTACCCAGATATGACATCACACAAATGGCCCATAAGATAAGACCAAGTAACTTCCCCCAGCGGATATGAAAATAACAAAATAACAAAAAACAAAACAGAAAGAATTTCTGTCTCAGGGGGACTGTGTTCTCTGAGAATTTGCTTTCTTTTTTTCTGTGGTTCCTGTAACATACATTCTTTTAAAACGTTTATATCTAATCTGATAATACTCTTATGTGAAAACCTAATTTTGTAAAGCATCGGATGGTCATGTAGAATCACAGATACTGACATGCACCCTACTGGGACTTTGTCTGAGTCTTACCTGACAGACATCTCATTGTCAGGTTGTCTGACCTAGGAAGGTCAATAATATCAAAGGAGGTGTTGATAGTATTGGTACCACCTAGTCCTGCTCCCCTCCCTAACCTTTCTTCCTGCCTGGGGACCAGGGGCTATGTAGTGTTATTTCTTTAGGAGGATTGTTGTTATCTAGGCTCTGGACCTCCTTTGGTTTGGTCACCTGCCCTTTTGTTTATTCTGAATTGGTTAGCTAAGGATCCGAATCTGATATATACCTTCTTTGGGTCTATTTTCAAAATATCTGGCTTAAGGCATCTAGTTTGTTTGTTTGCTTTGAAAACATTTTGGTCTAGACATTTGGTTTTCCCTAAACATATTCGTTTGCTTGCTTTTGGATCTTTAAAAGCATTTGTTTGTTTTTGTTTGTTTGTTTTTTGTTTTTCTTTCATTTTTGGAACTTTAAAGAAATTTTAGTGTCAGTTTGGTTTGTCTTTGAACTGTTTTGATTTATTGTCATTTTGCCATTGTCTTCTGACACTGCTCCTCAAATGTCCAGTTCTGCATTTTTCTGCTGCTTCTCGTGTGATCCCAGGGATTTTTAGGAGCACCTTATGGAAAGATCCTGAAGACAAGAGGCACATATTCCTTCCCACCCAAAAGTGTGAATGTGATGGCGGAGGGAACACCATCATTGATGACATGCAATAGCTTCATAGGGAAACCCAACTAATATATCCTGGTTTTGGGTCAGACGGACCTGCATTGGCTAGCCCAGGATGACACATACGAGTGATGGGTTTCAGACTTGAGCCTCCTCACCTTTGTGTAAATATGCTACATAATCCTGAGACCCAGTGGGAGAAGAGGGTCTCAGGATAAAAGCTGAGAAAGTCAATCCAAAGGCAGCACATAAAACTGACTTGACACATGGTCCATAGTCAGCAAAGATGGGCAATTTCTTTTTTCAGAAAAAGAAATAGAGATTTGAGTGCCTGCTATCTATCTATCTATCTATCTATCTATCTATCTATCTATCTATCTATCTATCTATGGAATAAAGGACAAGTTCTGTGTTCCCTTCCCAATATTCCTGGTGAATTAAGCATTGTTGGTGAGTTTCCCAGTATGGCCTTCACTGATCCATACTGTTATGGAGAACAGAGAGAAGAGAGAGAGAGAAAAAAAGAGAGAGAAGAGAGAGAGAGAAGAGAAAGAGAGGGGGAGAGAGGAGAAGAAGGGACAGCTGCCTCTCCGAGAGAGCAGGACAGAGAGAGAGAGAGAGAGAGTGAATTGGGATCTGAGGCTGGAAGCTGGAAGGGAGTGGGCATGGCTTGTCTCTTAAAGAGACAGGACAGAACATTACATTCCCAGCTCTTTTTTTTTTTATAATAAAAAGCAGAGGGATTACATTCCCAGCTCTTCTTTATAATAAAAACCGGGGGGATTAGGCACTACAGGTTGAAGGAATTGGGGCGGCGGATTCTCAAGACTGCTTCCAGCTTATTTGTGGGCATCGTCTTTGGGGGGGGACCTGAGAAGGCTGGGTGCTGGCCACATCCTGGCATAGCTGGTCTTTTTGCTCTTGTCTGGTGTTTGTGGTATGGACATGTCTGGTGTCTTTTATACCTGTTTGAGGTATTGGCAGAACAGAGGACAAAGTTAAATTAAGAAAAAAATTTAGGACCAGGGGATTGAGGGCGATGTATCTGACCTGTTTTAAGGTGGATCCTTTAATTTGGCTCCCTGGAACTCACAAGAATTCTTTGGGTTTGTGAAAACAGAAGTTTTAGACATATACATTGTATAAACAGTAGCATATTTATGTCAGAATGACTGTGACAGATATTTTTGCACAATGAAAAGTATTTTTAAGACTATGGAAGGCATCATGAGAGAGAAATTTGATCTGAAACTTGTTTGGTAAGGTTGTCCTTTTAAA
>PVIU01024726.1:0-25016 GCA_004026605.1 Ondatra zibethicus
AACTTATCTGGGTAGGGACAACTGGACAACTAAACTGAATGTTGGGAGGAAGGAGGCAGAGTCAGAGAGAAGGCATGTAGCCTCACCAGAGACAGACACTTGAAATTTACCCATTAAGTCACTGCCATGTGGCAATACACAGATTAATGGAGATGGGTTAAATTTATATGTAAGAGTTAGTCAACAAGAAACTAGTGCTAATGGGCCAAGCAGTGATTTAAATAATATAGTTTCTGTGTGATTATTTCAGGGCTAAGTAGCTGGGAGCTAACTAGCAGCCTCCTTCAACATGATTCCTTTAATGCTTTCTTTAAGCTGTACCTCCCATATAAGTTATTGTTTCTACCCTTGTTTCCATCCAGGTAGTTAAAGGTAAATTCCTATTGCTGAACACAGCATGCATTGTGAGCACAGGACTTAGTAGAATCAAGCTGGATGTAACCTGGAAGCCTCTTACCTGAGAACTAATTTTCTTAGCATTGAAATAGGCTATGCAATTTGCCAATGGAGAAAATCAATCAAATCTACCTACCTCTAAAATATAATGCAACAATAATGAATAACTCACAAATACTTTCTCAAAGGTGCAATCATGGTACTCTCATATTTTGGTAGTGACCAATGACTGTTTAATTGAACTCAAGGCCCTCTCCCTAGGAGCCTACTAGCTGTCAAGAGTGAAAGAAAAATCTACTTCTGCAAATTTTCTAAACTAGCAGAATTTCTAACTGTATTCTAAGTAGACCTTTTTTTTGAGACAGGAATTCTGTGTGTAACAGCCCTAACTGTCCTGGACCTAGCTCTTGTAGACCAGGCTGGCCTCTAATTCAGAGATCTGCCTGCCTCTGCCTCCTGAGTGTGGGGATTAAAGACATATACCATCACCGCCTGTGCATAGACTTTATACACAGACAGGTATAACTTTCTGTTTTTATTATTTTTGTTTGTTTGTTTGTTTTTGGTCAACTTGATACACAATAGAGTTACTAAAGAAGAGGAACCCAGAGTTGAGAAAATGCATTCAAAAGATTGGCCTGTAGGAAAAACTGTGGTGCCTTTTCTTAACTAGTGATTAATGTGGGAGTATCAGTAGCCCTGAGTAAATAGTATTGCGGAATGTAAGACAGCAAAATTATCAAGACATGAGAACAAATTTAGAATCAGCATTGTCCCATGGCTTCTGGATTAGTTCCTGCTTCAAGGTTTTCACTTCTGACTTCCTGCTGTGGATTCCTTTGATCATAGACTGTGATGTGGAATTATAAGTAATTAAATCCTTTCCTCCCCAAAGTGCTTATGGTCATAATGTTTTATAACAGCAATAGAAACCATAACAAAGACAAGCTCCCAACTGTCAAAAGAGAAGCTTCATTTTGCAACATATAGAGACCATTACAGAAAACCAGAACTGGTCAAAATGCAGAGAGCTATACTGACCATAGGATGCCAAACTCCAGTTGATAAATCTATTATCAATAACTAACACACATAAGACTCAGGAAACATCACAGAAGGGGAAGACATTTAAAAATCAGGACCAGAAAATCTGCTGTGAGTATATATTGTCTAGATATGACAGGAAATCTGCATAAGTAAACTATGAACCATATAATTGTCTAAACAAGATTAGAACAGTTGGTATACAAATATCATTGGGGGAAATCCCACAAGGTCTCACCCTTAGATTAAGAGTTATAGAAGGTAACTTTTGAGAGAGGGGAAATGAATCTCCCTTATGGATGAACTCACTGTTTGGGTTATTCAATATCAGGTTTTACACCCCCCCAAGTATATACATATGAACAACACTAAACCAACTCAGCACCATATATATATATATATATATATATATATATATATATATATATATATATATATAAAATAAATAAATATATTATTTTTTAAATAGTGGAGATTCTGGCTCTCATGTCGATTTAAAAGAGCATCATAAGAGTCTCTTTCTATTGTGTTTCTAGGTTAGACAAACTCTGTTAGTCCATATTTTCAATAGTTATTAAAATATTTTTCAAAACTTGCATTGAGGAGATCAAACTTCTGACATAAAATATGAGCATGATGCATTATTGAAAATATGAGCATGATGCATTGTTGAAAATAATAATTGATAACATCTTTTGAGAAATGTGATAATTATATAAAGAACATACAATTCAACCAAATTCTCTAAAAAAATCCAAAGGGGTAGGCATGATTTGACCCTCATTATGCAAATGTGAACATTGAAGCTCAGGGAAATTTCATTAATTTTCCAAAGATTACATGCTTGAGAGTAACTGAACTAATCTGCAAATTCACTTTCACTCTCCCTGTGGATGAGTTCAATCTCTTATTCTCCAACCTTTTTTAAAATTTCTCTGGAAAGTGTCAGTACTTAGAAAGGTAAAAGGAGAAAAGAGGAGACATATAAGGGAAATATTATCTATTAAAAACCTAGTGGAACTGGCATTGTGATATTGGTCAAAATCCCAACAAGTTGAAGCAGAAAATTACATATTGAAGACCAGCCTGGGCTACATTTAAAGACCAAAACTGAAAGTTGATATTATCTTATAAGTGTATTTTTAATTTTAGGTAATTTTATTTACTCCTTTATATTACAATAGAAGTCAGCATTACTGTTTTTTTTCTAAGGAAAAGGCAATCAAATATCCAAGATGTTTATTCCCTAGTCCAAATTACCAAATGGAAGAGATGGGAGTTGAACAAAATATTCATGTTAAATCTTACTATAAAGTTGAGTAAAAATTGGATATCTTTTATTTTAGAATGTAAGCAAGAGCTCTTAACAAACACAGTAATGACCTCCTTGGTGAATTTAATTTCCTTCTCTTATTCTTTGAAGAATACGTTAAGGCATTATTTCATTCTAAGTTTAGGATAGTTTAGTAGATACTAATTCTAATTAACTACACAAGTTCCCTTTTACTTATAACTGGTAGGTTATACTTTTCATCTCCTTAACATGCAGGTTGAGCTAAATATCTCTCTCAAAAACGTTGGAACAGATATGGTGTATACCCTCTCTGCCTAAAACACTGAGTTCTGTTCTTCAGATTTTCTGTCTTTTCTTTGACAAATGTATGTCTGTGTTAAGATGATTGATACAGTCGCATGAATATACTCAAAGTATGACATGAATCTCCTTATGTAGAGGAAATTATTCGGCAGACTTGAGATAGAATGTACTAGATGTTGTTGGCATGAAAATTAAAACTTTGATGTGTTTACCTACTAAGATGTGGCTGTTTTTACCTTTACTTGGGATCCTTATTGTCATATTATATCATCTATCATTATTTTCCCATGGGGCATACCTTTTATTTACAATGAAAATGAGGTTAAGCTACAAAACTTCAAAAGAAAGAAAATGTTGTAATGTCTAAGTATCCATTGATTTCCTTTCACTGCTGTACATGACTTAATATGAACACTGTGGAAATTTTAATGAGAAAGGGTTCCTTTTAATGGAAGTTGGAGGAACTGATCTGTACATTTTGAAAATTACTTTCCTTTAGATGGAATCATTTATAAAGGAGATTATTCATTCTCAGACTTCATAGGTTTATAGATAGAGTCATCCTGTGAACTATGATTCTGGAAATGAGTCTATGTTCTCATTGGCATAATGAAAACCCATGTTGTATTATCTGTTACAGTCATGCTAATAATTTATATTAAAACATATAATGGTTAGTATGATTAAAATTATACCATATTTACATATACATAAACATGTATGTATAAATATCAATATAGTCAATGCTTCAAAATTTTTCCTACTTCTTTGAAAATAGAAAACTAAGTAATATGATCAAATATAAAGTGATGATATGGATGTTGATACATATAAACTTGCACAGTTTTATGTACATTATATTTATATCAATATTGCTCTTTACTTTGATAATAATTAATAAAAATAATAAAAAAATTATTAACTGTGTGGTAAAATAAAATATTGATATTGAGTAATATCACAATGCTCTGAGTTTTAATATAGATTAAAATTGCTTCAAATTAGAGATAGCTTAAATAAGTTATATTCTATACTTCTCTACTGAAGGATGAGTTGGAAAGTAAAATAAATAAAAATTATGTACTGAAATACTTAAGATGTGCTATATACATATATATGTATACATATGTACATGCATATATAATTCAAAATACTGCCTGCTCTGTCTGTGTAATGTTACCTGTATCTATGTTTTCGAGGTTGCCTATTTGGTACTGGATAAACAATTGCTGTACTCTTCCATGGAGAAGATTATTTCTCTTACTCAGCATTTATTAGTTTCCCATAGTTCTTTGTGTAAGTCTGAGGCCTTATGGGTTTTGCCTCACCCACTTTGCCATGCCGATTGGGTGTTATCTTTATGTAGGCCATGTTTCAACAGTCATGTTAGTGAGAATTTGTGGGTATAGTTTCTAAAATTCATAGGAGACACATTCTCAGGCCAAACTTCCTGGGCCTGTAACTCTTGCAATCTTTCCTTCCCCCTTTCTGCAATGTTCCCTGAGCTGTAGGTGTAATGTGATTTGTAGAAGCATAAACTGAGACTGGGTTCCACAACTCCATATTTCATTTGGTTGTGGTTTTCTGTAATGGTCTCCATCTGCTGCAAAGAGAAATAAATTATCTCTACAAGAAATGAAATCAACACTTATCTGTGGACACGTGCTTAGATTGTTGTTGGGGATTGTCCTAGTTTAGTAATGTGGTGATTTTAAATTCATTCTCTAAGATCCATAGCTTTACTAGTGTAGAGTATTGGCTAGGTTTCTAGTCCCAGTCATATTTTCCCTCTTGTTGAATGTATCTTGAATCCAATTAGAGTGCTGTTGGTTACTGCTAAGCTCTGTGTGCCACTACTCCACCCTTAGAGATTTTACGCCATGCTTGTCTTTGTTCTGGTTCATAGTCATTGTGATATGTAGGAGCTTCTGTCATTTGGAAGCATGGATGACATGTAACTAAAGTTATTTTTTCCCATCTTGTGTTTTGAAATAGGATAATAAATAACAGCAACTCTATATAATTTTCAACCTTTCAGAGAAACTTCTAAGCTTACTAAAGAAGTATAAACATGATTTCATTTATGTACAGATAGAAATTTATGTTTACTTATAAACATTACTAGGTTAGTTTAAGGATTTTGCTCACATGACTTTGAAGTGGAGGCACTGAAATTTCTGAGAAAGGATAATTTTATTTTTGTTGTGAAATGATTTTAGTTGGAAGAATCTTGGAGAAGTCGGAGGCACAAGTTTATATGGCAAAACTATATAAGTTCAGATTCAATTTTTCTATACTACATAATTTTGTGACTGTTTTTTGGGTTTGTGCCCATCAAATATCATGTGATTTCATTACTATATAAAATTTAAAGTATTCAAAAGTGCATCTTTTAGTAATTTCTTTTTCTGGAGACATTTTGGTTTGTTTCCACAAGTTGAGTTTATTTTAAAAATACCATTTTATCGTATATTAGGGACAAATATTATCACAAGTTTTGAAAGTAAAGATATGTATCAGGTTCTCAGAGAGTCTGTCATCAAACCCAGGATGATTTAATAACCTTTTTTTTGTTTATTTGCAAGATGTGAATATAGCTTAATGGTAGATCTCATGTCCAGTATCAATAAATGTTTTCTTGTTTTTGAAAATAATTTATTAATCCACAAATTATACATACATAAACCTACTTTATGGAAATGGTGAGATATTTGTTCAATAATTTTAGTATAAAGATGTTGAGGGCTGAAAAGATGACTCACTGGTTCAGAGTACTTGTTGTTTCTCCAGGGTACACAGGTTTGGTTTCCACCACTCACATAATGGCTCACAGCTATCTGTAACTCCAGTTCCAGGTTGGTTAAAATCCTTTTTGACCTTGAGTGTCCCAGGCACAAACATGGTGTGCTTAAAAATATGATGTCATTTTTGGAATTTATTTTCCTTAAAATTTTAAACATTATTATAAACAAAAATAAAAACATCACACATCAACATTAAACAGACCCAACACCAAGATAATGTTAAAGCTATACTTAAAACTTATACAGTGTTTAAAGATATTATTAAGACATTTAATATTGTTTAGAAACATTTGTAAATAACCCAAGTGGTGATTATAGTATGATATAAATAAAGTGATAAAAATTATATAAGTATAATTTCAACTACATAAAAATTTATCAAAATATTTGAAACAATTTCTAAAATATTAACAGTAATCTTCTTAAGATTTTAGGATTATGAAGATATGATTTCTTCTATGTTGTCAATTTTTACAAATATAGAATTATGCATTATTTTTATAATAAATATTGAAAATAATAAAAAGTAAAATAAATCCTTACATAGTAAGCATTTGGTATAGTAGTCTTTATGTATTGACACATAATGTATATCTCATATATATTATTTATTTTATTCAAAAATGTGGTATAAAATAAAGGATTCAGGGGCTGGAGATTAAGCTTGATTGGTAATGAGCTTACTTATTATGCTCAAGGCCTTGAGTTTCATTTCCTATATAGCACACACTGGGTGTAATGTCACATAATTCTCAGCCCAAAACCTGGGTGGAGGAGACCGAAGAATGAGACATTTAAAGTTATCATCTATTACATATTGTATCTAAGGTTGGTCTGAAATGTTTGAGACTCTGTCTCAAAATAAATTATAAAGGACAAGACTCAATTATCTGGAAAGTAATTGTTTTCATCCTTCAGTATTAAACAGCTATTTGATTGCAGCATTCAGCACTGAGACTTCATTTTAGATTTTGTGACAGGTATCAGATTCTGGGTTTCAGAAGGTTACATTAGTTACAAACTCACAAAACTTAGTTTTTAGTTTGTTTTGAATGTAAATTTAGGGTATTTTGAAAATTGAGTTCTTCTATTAATTAAAGCAAATTGCCACAAAATCTGGAAAAGAGAATGTGGCTGGTACATATTTTTAAGGCACTTCTATTCCCTCTGGAGAATTTCCACTGAAAGCACAAAGGAAAGAGAAGTTAGGCACATTTGGAAGTAAAGACAAATCTCCAGCAACATACACTCTCATCAAATAGGGCTGCTCAGATAGATCCACAGAATTTTGCCTATGGCTATGTGAGCTGTTCTGGCCCAGAGATATCAATTTCAATTCTCTCTGTGGGATTCACTGGTATACAACATTCTTTAGAGGATTCTTTTATCCGCACAACAAATAGATTCTCTTTCTTACGTAGTCTACTCACTGTCCCTCAAAAATTCTAAGCCATTTACCTGGAATTTTCATAAAACTTTATAGTTAAAAGAATTCAAATATTGACTTGAAAAATATATCATAAAAACTGGGAGATGTTTATTTTGTTACATAAAAGTTTAGTGATGACTTTGGAACAATAATATATTAAAGTAGTGAGAGTCATGAAAAATAATTTTTAAAAATCTGGTGATGGCTTTGTGAGTGACTGACTTCTGTTCTTTCTGTTCTTCATGTTTATTCACTTTCAATGAAATACTTCATTTTATTTAAGAAATTGAATGTGTTAGTTATTGTTTTCAATGTGGTGTTATATAATACCTCATAGAATTATTGAAATGGGGGGAGGACTTAGTCAGCTCACTGTTTGAGAAGGGACAGTCCATGGTTTCTTATATTAATATATCTATGCCCGTAGTGAAGTCAGTACATTATGGTAGTATGCACATGCAGTAGAAACTGTTCACTTAATGACAGACATGAAATAGAGAGAGACCAAAGCTTGTGAATAACTTTAAGAACACATCCAAAGTGATCAATTTCCTCTAGCTAGGTCATGCATCGAATGTTTTTATTACTTTCCCCATAAAACACCAGTAGCTCCAGACTAAGTATGCAAAATATGATATTATGGGCGCATTTTACATATTTAAAGGTAATATGTAACAGTGAACTACTTGTAACTTCCTTGTTTTATCAGGTCAAGTTCCCATACCACTGAATGGCATCACTCACTTTTAGCATGGATCTTCCTGCCTCACTCCAGTAAGAAATCTGTAACAGACATATCTACAAGTTTGTTACTTTCTTAGTTAAGGCTTCTATTGCTGTGAGGAGACATTGTGAGCACAGCATCTCTTATAAAGGAAAACATTTAATTGGGGATGGTTCACAGGTTCAGAGGTTGAGTTCATTGTTGTCATGGAAGAAAGTATCATTGGTTGCCCACAGGCACATATGATGCCAGAGAAAGAGCTGAGAATTTTACATCTGCATAGGCAGGCAGCAGGAAAAGAGAGACAGAGACACTGGGCCTAGCTTAAGCTCTTGAAACCTCAAAGCCCAACTTCCTCCAACAAGGCTACACTTCCTAAGAGTGTCACTTCCTATGAACCTATGATGGCCATTTTCATTCAAACCACCAGTTACTATGGTGTTTCTAAATCTCATCAAGGTGACAATTATGAATAACCAACATTAGGAACCATCAATAAATTGGAGAAATGAATGAATGAATTTGGAGATACAGGTTTTTAGGATGTTTTGAAGTGGCTTGAGAAGACTCAGCAGTTAAAAGTCCTTGCTGTAGAAAGGGCCAAAATTCAGTCCCCAGCATTCACATGTGGCAGCTAACAAGTTCTGGAACTCTAGCTCCAGGAGATCTGATACCCTTTTCTGTGGGGATCCATATCCCATACTAACATACACATACACACAAGCAAACACACATACACACACACACACACACACACACACACACAACCGAAAAGAAATAAATCTTACAATGAACAGTGTTATAAAGGTTAAATGAGGTCACAAGGGTGAGTTTATAATCTAATATTATTTTCATTTTCCTTATTAATTTTAATAAAAAAATGATACAAAATATTCTGATCGTGTATTGTACTTCCCCCATCTCCTCCTGACTGGTGTCTTTTTGAGTTGTTCTCTCTGTCTCTGTCTCTCTGTCAGTCTGTCTCTCTCTCTCTGTGCATATATAATATATAGCTGAGGAATAGCTATATAAGGACACTATATAAGAAAAACCATTTGTGTGCTCGACAGCTGTAATCAAAAAGCAGAATTTGCAATTCAACATGGACCCCCAATTTACAGAAATCTGAAAAACAAATGTAGACTACTGAAGCCATCCAGTCGGTGGTATATTGTTATGGCAGTGGAGGGGACTACTATAAGCCCACAATCCATGAGCCTAAGCAGTTGGAGAGAAGCCAAAGACATAATTGATTATGATGGTGATCTCATCTCAAGTACTGAGTTGGGCGGAGTGCTTTTACCTCTAGCTCTTCTGGTTTAGGATGGCTGAGGTGCCTCAAGGTCATGTTAGGTGGGTTCTAATAGCTACTTCCCCAGTAATAGCATTTCTCTGAGCATGGAGCATGTTTAAAATTAGTTTTTATTTATTGGAATTGAAGTGAGTTTATAAGGAACCTAGGATTAAAAGATAAGCATATGTATTCTGCAGTAGAGGGTATAAACATTGCAAATACATAAAAATTGGAAAACATTTGTGTGTCAAATAAAAAAGGCAGCAGTAGAAATCCTGCATAATGAATCCCACAAGAATTTGATATTGTAAAGAATGACAGAAATCATTTTCTAAAGAATAGTTTTAAAATAGTTACACAAAATGAAATTGGCACTCAAAGGAGAAGGAAAGACAATTAGTAAAGGGAAATTTCCTTTTCTTTACTCCATAGATACAAAGGCACAAAGAAAACTGTTAGAACAGCAATTACAGCAATTCTTCTCAGAACATCAGTTTTATGATTTACCAGAAACTGTTCTGACCCTTGGAGAAAAGATTAACACCTTATGTGATGTCAAGAATTAAGAATAAATAGATAAATCTCCTATATACAAGAGGGTGGCAGGAAGATTAAAACTGGAAAAGTTCTGCCAATACCAAAATAATGAGTACTATCCAAAGACAATGTGTACTGCCTTTTTAATGTGAAGATGTTACTCGTGCTAATTATTCATACTGTTATTTCCCTCAGAACAGTGGATACTTTGCTCTGAGCTCACCACATTCTGGTAAGCACCTATGTTTGAATACTCATAAGTGGTGTTGCTTGAGGGAAGCGACAGGAGACTTTCTTTATGATTAACAATGAACTTCTAAAGATATAAACTGCCAGTTTTTTTGAACCTTGCATAAGTCGCAGTAAAAACTTCAGACTGAAATATAAGCCATCTATCTGAAAGAATAGAATGACTATGTTTTAATGCATATTTAAAATTAAGTATTATAATAAAATTTCAACATATCAACTTTTCTCATTTTAGCAAAAATTTCTTTTAAGAAACTGTATATTGTGTATTTATTGTGTTTGACTAAAATCACATATACTTTGCTTAATAAATATCATCATCCAAATTTATATTCTTAATATTTAATTTCTTGCTTCTTTTTATTGAAAATAGATTATTATTATTATTAATTGGAAAACAAAATAATGCTGTGCTGTTTTTCAACTTACATGAAATACATTGAAAACAGTACAGCATCATTTTACTTTCCAATTAATAATAATAATCTAATAATTAAATATTAAGAAAATAAATAGCAATCTATATTTAGGAGAACAAAATATGTATAAACAATTATTTGAGTTGTCAATAATACCAAGAAAAAATCAACATCAAAATCTAAACACTGACTGCTTTTTATTTAAGTTTTTTTACAGTGCATTTCTATCTTGTTTTCCCCTTTTTTCAAACTTCTTCCATATCTGCCCTACATCCCTACCTACTTAGCTTCATATTCTCCCTCACATTCTGTCTCCAAAACTGCAAACAGAAACAATGCAATGAGAAATCAAATCAAACAATAGTACAGAAAATACAAAAATGAAATAAAAAGCTTACAGAAAATCAAAAATGTGAAGCCTGTTTTGTGTTGACTGACTATTCCATTATTACTGTGTCAGGGTCAATATGTGGTTTTAGCTGCAGTAGTTTCTTTTATGAATTTGGGTGTCCTTTGGTGCAAAATACTTAAAATTGTAATATCCTTTTGGTGTTTTTTTTCCCTTGGGTGAGTATGCACCATCCTTTTCTATCTGCTCTGATTAATTTTGGTTTGAAATCTATTTTGTCAGATACTAAAACTGATCCACCTGATTGCTTCTTGGTCCATATGTTTGGAATACATTTATCTATTGTTATACCTTAGAGTGATGTCTTTTCTCGAAGGTAAAGGGATTGTCTCAGATTCATCAGAAATATGGATCTCGTTTCATAGTCTAATCTGTTAGACCATGTCTTTTTATAGGGGAAATTGAGACCATTAATATTGAGTTATTAATGAGAAGTGTTTATTAATTGTTGTTATTTTATTGTCATGGTGTATGATTTTCTCTGTTTTGATTTGTTATTCTTTGATTTATTACTTGTGTCCTCTTAGATGTAGTTAAACTTCTCTTCAGACTGAAGTTTTGCTTCTGTTATATTCTTCTGAACTGGATTGGTGGACAGAAATTGTTTAAATTTGAATTCATCTTGGAATATTTTCCCTTTTTAAATTTCATTTATTTTCTATCTGCAGTTCTCTCCTCACCCCTCCTTTTCCCTTCCCCAGCTCCCCTCAGCCCATCTGCCATTCACTTCTCCCAAAGGGTAAGAGTTCCCATGGAAAGTCAACAATGTCTGGCACGTTAAGTTGGGGCAGGGCCAAACCCCTCCTCACCCTGCATTAAGGCTGAGCATGGCATCCTGCCATAGGGAATAGGTTCCAATAAGCTAGCTCATGCACCAGGGATAGATCCTGGTCCTACTGCCAGGTGCCTCACAGATAGTCTAAGCTTTACCACTGTCTCCCACATATAGAGGACATAGTTCAGTCCCATGGAGGTTTCATAGCTGTCGGTCTAGATTTCCTGAGTTTTCACAAGCTTGGTTCAGCAGTCTCTGTAGATTTCTCCATCCTGATCCTAACCTCCCTTGCTCATATATTCCCTCCACCCTTTCTTTGATTGGATTCCTAGTGCTCAGCCTGGTGCTTGGTTGTAGATCTCTGCAACTGGTTCAGTCAGTTGCTGGATGAAGGCTCTATGATGATAGTTGGGGTATTTACCAATCTGATTACAGAAGAAACCAGTTTGGGCTCCCTCTCCACTATTGTTAGGAGTCTTAGCTGGGGTCATCCTTGTGGATTCTTGGGATTTTTCCTAGAACCACGTTTCACCCTAACCCCATAGTGGCTCTCTCTATCAAGATCTCTTTCATTGGTCTCCCATTCCTTCCCTCTCCCCCCTCGACCATCCCATTCCCTCATGTTCTCATCTCTCATCCCCTCCCCTTTACCGCCTCCCCCCTTGCCCCAAGTTTACTCAGGGGATTTCAGCTATTTCCCCTTCTCTGGGAAGTCTATGTGTCCCTCTTAGGATATTCCTTGTTATCTAGCTTTTCTGGAGCTGTGAGTTGTATTCTGGTTATCCTTTGCCTCACATCTAATATCCACATATGAGTGAGTACATAGCATGTTTGTCTTTCTGAGTCTGGGTTACTTTACTCAGGATGTTTTTTTTTCTAGTTCCATCCATTTGCCTGAAAATTTCATGATATTGTAGGTTTTTTGAGCTGAGTAATACCACATTTTCTTTATCTGTTCTTCCGTCAAGGGGCATCTAGGTTGTTTCCAGGTTCTGGCTATTATGAATAATGCTACTGTGAATATTGTTGAGCAAGTGTTCTTGTTGGTATGATTGAGCATCTTTTGGGTATATGCCCAGGAATGGTATCGCTGGGTCTTAAGGTAGATTGATTCCCTGTTTTCTGAGAAACCATCATACAGATTTCCAAAGTGGTTGTGCAAGTTTGCACTCCCACCAGCAGTGGAGGAGTGATCTCTTGACTCTACATTATCTCCAACATAAGCTGCTCTCAGTACTTTTTACCTTAGCTATATTCTGACAGGTGTAAGATGGTATCTCAGAGTCATTTTGATTTGCATTTCCCTGATGACTAAGGATGTTGAGAAATTCCTTAAATATCTTTTGGCCATTTGGGATTCTTCTGAGAATTCTCTGTTTAGCTCTGTACCCAATTTTTGGTTGGATTATTTTCTATTATATTCTGTTTTTTTTCTGTTTTCAGTTTTATTTCACTTTGGGTTTTCTTTAGTTATTTTATTTCATTGTTAAATTCTACTTTCATGTCTTAGATTGTTTTCAGCATTTCATTCAATTGTTTCTGTTTTTATTAAGACATTTATTCATATTCTCATTAAAGCCTTTATACATATTAATGAATGCTGTTTTAAAATCCTTTTCCTGTGCTTCAAGTAACTCCCTTTTTGACGAGTCTATTATAATAGAGTTTCTGACTTCTGGAGAAGACATACTGTCTTGGGTGTGCAAATTTGGGTTTTGTGATGGTATCAAGGCATCTGAAGTTGAGATGTTTTGTTACTTTCTTGGCATAGATATCTGTTTTGACCTTGTTGGGTGGGTTTTCCGTTGTTTGGTTTCTTTTGCAACTCTGGCTCTGAGTCAAGCTCTGATTTCCCTGATAGAGAGTATTTCTGCAGGTTAGGTGAAGTCACAAAAGAATGGAGTTGTACTAAAAGGTAAGGCTAAGAAGGATTCCAGGAAAGAACTTGGGAGACACTGGGTCCATACCAAGAGGCAAAGTTAATACAGTAGTTTTGATATAATCTCTTGCTATGTAGCTTAGGTTTACCCAAATTCAAAGTCTTCTTGCATGCCTCTCAAGTACTGAGTGTGTGTATATACAGGTGTGTGTGTGTGTGCACATGTGCATGCGCACATGTGCATATGTATTTGTGTGTGTATGTCTGTGTTTTATTATATCCTGTATGTACAAGTGGAAGACAAAAGAGAATATTAGGCATCTTCCTCTATTACAGTCTCTTTATTGAGACAGGGTCTATCTTTCATTGAAACTTAACCTTGGTCCTCTTGCTTTCATCCACTCATTTCATTTTCTAATGTTGGGATTATAGGCACATAAGCCATATCCAGCTTTTTGTATGGGGATCCAAACTCTGGTCCTCAAGATTATACAACATATATTCCCCACATATCCATCTGCACAGCCCTAACTTCTCTTTTTCTTTGTTTATTATTGTAGTTATTGATGATGGTTTGTTGTTTTTGTTGAGACATGGTCTCTCTCTATAGCCCTGGCCATTCTAGAACTCACTCTATAGACCAGACTGACCTTCTACATGCCTCTGCCTCCTGAATACTGTGATTAAAGGAGTGTCCCATCATATATATCATAACATTTTAAATAAAGGGAAAAATGAAAATCTTTTTCTTCCTTGTCTATACTCAATTTACTTCTTACCATGTATGAATTTAAACTGTTTTCCAGTTCTCACATTTGACATTTTGATAAAGAGGATCTTTGGGAGCAGAGATATTTGTTTTATTTATTATGCATGTCAAGTAGGTATAACAGGAATTTCATCTAGTGGAAACTTAATATTTAATAAATATTTATATATATAGTGTCAAGAGAATTGTAAGATTTTCAAGTATAGATGCTTATATAAAAGCAATGTGATATATATCACATTATATATATATATACATATATGTTATGATGACATTAAAATAATTTTATGTTAAAACCGAATGAAATTTATGGATATGTGGATGTAGACATAAGTCATAAAACAATACCACACCTGTTTCTAATTATGATTAATAAAAGGGTTATTTATTTAAGGGAAAACTTACAGATCACTGTCCTAGACAACAGCCCTTTGTGCCACCAGGAACAGAGTCTAGTAGGCAGAAGCGGAGCTGGAAGCAAAAGAGAGAGAGCAGAGCTACCGCTGCTTTGTAAAGCAAAAGAGACCATGCCCAAGTGGGCTGGTATCTTAAAGGCTATTGGCTGAAGGAGTGGAAGGAGCTCTGGCAGCATGTGGGTATTTAATAATATTAAATGCTATAGGGCATCATATTCTTTCAGGAATATAAGAAAGACTTGTGTCCCTTAATCCTAGAAATGTATCCACATTTCTTGACAGCTGGGTAATATTGCATTGTGTATGTGTGTCACATTTTCATTACTGATTTTTCACTTGAAGGACATTTAGGTTGTTTCCAGTACCTACTTAATACGAAAAGAGTGGTAACAGACATGGCTGAGCAAGTATCTTTGTAGTAGGATGTTGAATCTTTTTGGCATATATCATGGAGTAGTTTCTCTGGGTCATATGGCAGAATTATTTTTAGCTTTTCTAGAATTTTCTGCAGTAATTTCCAGGGTGCCTCATCCAGCTTGTAATCCCACCAACAGAGAATGAGGGTTTCCTTTTTTCCACACCCTTGTCAGCAGGTGTTGTTGGTTGTTTTCTTGACTCTCATCATTTTGACTATGATAAGGTAAAATCTCAGAATTGTTTTAACTTGAATTTCCTTGATAGCTAAGGATATTGAACTTTTCTATGTGTTTATTAGGTATTTTTTTTTGTAGTTTGAGAATTTTCTGTTAAGTTTCATAGTCCATTTTTCTTAAACTGGTCTGTTTTCTGGATATTTAGGATTTTTTAGTTGTCTTTTTTATTGTGTCACAAAATTGACAATTTCCTTTGTGTACAGAAGACTTTTAGCTTTGTGAGATCCTGTTTGTGAATTGTTGGTCCTATTTTCTATGTTATTGGAATCTTACTCAGAAAGTCCTTATTCATAAGCATAAGTTGAAGTGTACTCCTTAGTTTTTCCTCTAGCAGTGTGAGGTTATAAGGTCTTATGTGAAAGACAAGGATCTGGATTCATTGTTTTTTAGACATACTGAACTCTGAACTCCATGATTCCAAGATTCATTTGTGAAAGATGTTATCTTCTCTCCAATGAATACTTTTGACATAGTTGTCAAGGATTAGATAGTTGTAGTTATATCATTATATTTAGGTCCTCTGTTCTATTCTATTAATCTTTTTCTCTGTTTTGTACTCATACTATGTTATTTTATTACAAAAGCACTATAGTGTCATTTGAAATCTGCTATAGTGTTATCCCGTGCAGTATTCTTTTTGTTAAGTGTTGCTTAAGCTATCCTTGGTCAATTGATCCTTGACTTAAAATTTGAGATTGTTTTTGCTATCTGTGAAGAAAGGTCTGGGACTTTCAACTTCCAAAAGGGTTTGAAACATGATCAAAATTTTAGGTAAATAGCAGAAATATATATATGTGTGTGTGTGTGTGTGTGTGTGTGTGTGTGTGTGTGTGTATGTGTGTGTATACCTATATATTATATGTGGGTTCAAAATTTAATGTTTTTGTGTATTTAATCTGGAGTACATGTGAAAGCTAATAAAAATCAGAAATTGGCCACTGAGGGTATACATTAAATAAGGGGAAATGGAAAAATACAGGTGAAGTGAAAGTAGAGAAAACTGAAGTGTGTTTGAAAAGCTGTGTAGAAACCTTTGATCTCACTCCAAAGTAATAACAAAAATATTAGGAGTAGTGCATCTCTTGTAATATGAAAGAATCTGGAGAAATATTGGTTTCTAAGGTTTTAGGAGAGATAGAGGGAATGGTAGAAATAAGAAGGGAGGGGAGCAGGTCAATCAAAACTATAAATATGTAAAATCCTTATGAAAACATACTAGTTTGTAAGGTAATTAAAATACAATTTTAAGAAGGGTGTTTGAACAAAGGAACCTCACATGAATGAATGATGGTGTCAGAAAAAAATGACTTATTATATGAAAATTTCATTGCTGGGAACAGGTTAACCTCCTTACTTCTTATTGATCAGGGAGACGTTTGAGGCACCAGAAACAAATCATTGATACTAACATTGCTCTGGGTTGCTCATTATAAGAAGATGGTCAACTGTTTATGAAAACACCACAACTTTTGTTTCAGGACATAGAGAAATCTAACCTGAACTTAATAAGGAACGTTCTCCCTGTTGGCTAGCTTTCATCATGCTTGAAGGTGCTATGTGGAATGTGATGGTAGAAAAGACCAGTGTTATGACTCAACATTGGAACTACATGATATAGTATATACCTGCTAGGTACCTGTCCACTGGTTCAGTACTGACAATACTGTTTATGGCGATAAAAATAATCTCACTACAATCTTGATTAGATTACAGCTTGTTCCACAGGAATAAATGGATGCATACTTGTGTAAGCATGTCTAAAACCCATTGCTACAGAGATGCTAGGCCCTGGGGAATAAACTTAATGTTGATATTCTAAATGACCATGTTGTCAAACTACTTTCTAAATATTTGTATCTAGATAGTTTATATCTGTAATTTCGTACTGTTCTCAACCTTGGTTAGAGAAACTTCTTAAAGCAGTTGATAATGGTTAATACAGAGAATCATAAGTGCTCAAAATACTGAGATTAATTGACTCTGAGTACTTAGCATTATACGTAACATCTCTATCAACTTGCTCCCCATTTCCCACCTAAGGCTCAGAGAACATTTGGAACAAGGGGGCAGAAGGAATGTAGGAGACAGAAAATGGGGAGGAGTGCATTGAAATTCTGTACTCTGGGTATGCCATTGCTTTTGCACACATGAAATCACTCACTGTAGCTTATTGGCTCAAGACCTGCATATGATCAAGCCAGTTCAAGTTTCCAGCATGGATGAGGGAAGGACTCCCTGGGGGAGAGTGAGTCACTTTTCTTTAGGAAGATGGCCACTGGTAGGTTACCTATTCTCCAGCAAATGACCACCACAGAGCTTGCATGTATGGTCACAACTAAAGTAAACCTATACACACATACACACACACACACATACATACATGAATATGTGCATATACAAGCATATATACATTATATATATGGAATTTTGGATAAAGGTGTGCTGGGTATTATGGGTGGAGCAAAGGTAAATATTATTGTCATACATTGTATCCACTCATAAAATTTTTGAAGAAAACAAAAAGATAAATGTAGAGATACATGTCTTTATAGAGCATTTCAGGAAATTTGAGAATCATATTTTTAAGACAAATCATGTATATTTTCATTATTCAGGCCTCACACAGATTTCCTTATACATTAATCAAACCAAAAGAATGTGATTCTACTAAGGCAAGGCTAAAAACATTGACTACAAAACAAAGGGAAGTAAAAAAATTCTGCTGCAACTTATGCAAACAACCCAGGGCATCTCTAGAAGGTGGAGGGCATTGGCTTAGGCTACAGGGTTACAAGAGTCTACGTGGTACTTTTTCTTTCAGTTTTCCCCCTGAAATCATTGTTGTGGATGTGATACCTTCAAATTTTCAAAGTTCCCTTCTTGTCTATTGGTTTGTTTCAATTGCTATTTGGCAATTAGGTCAACCTATATGAAACTCTACTTTTCTTTATTACTTAGCATATAACATGCTTGGAAATTGAATGTATGTAACACATGTCAGGGTCTAATAATACGAATATGACTTAAAATATTGAAAATGAATATTGCTTTACTACTATTACTCAGCTTTATTTTCAGCAATTTTTCAATTCTGATCTGTAATGTTTTGATCCCATTATTTGACTTCATCTCTTTGGCTCTTTGGTAACTTACTTTCCTTTTAAATTCTTACTGTAAAGCCTAGTGGTTTCTCCATACGCTTGGCTGATGTGCTATTTGTCATCCAGAATATTAAACAATAGAATGTATTGTTTTAATTAGAGAATAAAGAAACTCCTTGTGTATGAAAATTTAACTTCACATTCTAAAAGATGACTTATTTATAACTTTCCTTTATCAATTTCCAACATTTAAATATCTCAGTGGTTTACAGTATTGAAACAGACAGCCTATCACTACAATTTAAGTATTCAATAAAAATGATGCATTTTCCTCCATCAAACAGTACAATCAAAACAAAGGAATCATGTCTAGTATTATAAATTAAAGAAAAACACTTAAATCATTTTTCAATTGCGCTATCATGAATTCTTATTCTGCTATGTTTTAATATCTTATTTTATGTAAGGATTTGCATATTCAGAAGGGATATAAATATGACATAGAATCAAAGATCTTTCAGAATCTGAAGCCAATCTGTTGTCAGTCTTTTAACAGAAGAGCTTAAGACAGAATTATGCACCTGGCTGAGAACACAGTATGATTCTTCTGACATAAAAATAGTTTTTCCAGTGAACAGTTAACACACATTTCCTTAGTCTTAATCTCATCTGTATTTTCCCTTACCTAGAATCTCTTTTACAATACTATAAAGAATTTTCTACCTTTAATAGTACAAAGAGAGAAAGAAATTTTATTCTTGGGAGACTAAAATAATCTAGCTATTTATGGGAAGATAACAAATTTCATTTTGCAGTTAAGACTGACAGTTTTGATGAAGTCAAACACAAGATCTGTGGGTTTCCTATGGTTCAAAAGTACTTATGATAGTCCATAACTTAGGTTGCAGGTATATTGATTTGGAAAGTCATAAAAAAGCTATATTTATTGAAACATAGCACAAATCATATAATTTAGTGTAGGCTTTGGATTTGTGGATGCTATCATTCCATAATACATATTAAACCTTTTGTGAGAGATTCTCAAGTTGTACGAGTTTCAAGTGAAATTTAATTTCTTCTGAGAAAGTAAAGCATTGTGAATCATTGAAAGTAAAGAAAGGATGGGTTATATAAGTGATGAGATTTCCTTTTCTCATTAGGTACTACAGAGTTAAGAGCACACTGTAACGTATACACTAACAGGATGCATGCTTGAATCACTCTCTCCTTTATATTTAATTATATATTCCTATTCTTGATATGTTTTTCTCCTATTACATCTGTATTTACTTATTTCTTGTTTTATAATTTTTATGGTTTTGTGTTGCGTTAGTACTTGAGGGAAAAATCAGACAATAGAGTAAAAAGCAATTTGGAAATAGATGAACAGAATTGGTTTTTTATTGATATTATATCAAATGTATAATAGATTTTGGTAATGGCTTGAACAACAACAGCAACAAAATCTTAAGAAGAGAAGCCAAATACAGATCTTAATTAAATATGCTAGTTAGCTTTTTTTCTGTGCTAAGAAAATATCTCAATAAACAAAAGAAGAAAATATCTATTTTGGCTTATGGCTATAAAGATTATAGTGCCTGGTTGCTACTTTGGGCCCCAAGTGAGGAAGAATATCATGGAGAATGCGTAAGACTGCACAAAACAGTTCTATTTTGGTAAACAGGAATGAAAGGGACAGGCAGGAAGGATTCACAGAAAATTATACTATTCAAATATAAGAATCTAAAGCTGGGCATAGGGGCTCATGTGGTATCCATACTTGTGAGGCTGAAGCCTGAGGATTGCCATGACTTTTAAGCCTTATTGAGTTGCTACATAATGAGGCTGTTCAAAACTGAAAAGACATTCCCCTAGTGTATCAATCAATCACTTATTGAATTCATTTAGAATTGAGTGCTCAAGTTCCAATAACTTCTCAAAAGATTTACCCTTGAATTCTGCATTGGAGGAATAAATCTTCTGCATAAGATCCTTTCAGAACACTTTGTGGTCATCCTGTAATTCTGTGATAAGCTTAAAATACCTATAATATTTACACTGCCCCCATAATTCTAGTAGAGAATCAGTTTCCTTTCCATTTACAGTTTTTCTAGAGCCTGTTTAGTTTTCCCAGCACATGATCTATTCCTCACTCTTCAAATTACCAACACCACATCTAGGTAATGTTCTGTTGAGATTATCCAGGTTAATTCCTTTTCTGTGGTTCATCCATTATCATTATTAATTATTACACACTGGTATGGGAGAATGGTCTGTAGTCTGTCAATGATATTTTAAATAAACACTGATTGGTCAGTAGACAGGCAGGAAGCATAGGCAGGACAACCTGACAGGAAGGGTCAATGAGAACGAACAGGAGAATTCTGGGAAGAAGGAAGCCCATTCCTCTGCAGTTATAAGCCCACCACAGAAGAAGCAAGATGTGACTGCCTCTCTAAAAAATTTACCGAGCCATGTGGCTAACATAGACAAGAAAAATGGGCTAATATATATTATAAGAGTTAATAAGAAGCCAGAGCTAATGGGCCAGTCAGTTTATAAGTAATGTAGACCTCTGTGTGATTTCTTTGGGACTTAATGACTGTGGGAACTGGGCAAGACAGAAAACCTCAGACAACAACACACAACAAGTTTTTTAATTGAATTCACTCCTACTTCTGCTAACTCCACAACAAAGCAACTCCTATTGCCCCTTTCAATTTACTGTCCTGCTTTTCAAATTTGTAAAACTGTTTTTCATTTTAACTTTTAAAATTTTGTGTTTGAGTGCTTTGCTTATATGTATATCTGTGCACAGTGTGAATACAGTGCCAAAGGAGACAAAAAGATGTCATCTAATCCCTGGAATTGGAGTTACTCATTATTTGTGAGCTACCATGTGACTGTTGGAAATCAAAATTGTTTTCTCTAGAAGAGCTATCAGTGCTCTTAACCACTGAGCCATCACAACATTCCCACTCATTATTTTTTAAATAATTAATAACCCAATGAACTCAATTTGCATTACTCATGGATGTGAGAGCACCTACTGGAGCAGGGTGGACCAACTGGAGGACACAACCTAAAGAAAAAATGCTCTTGTAAACTGTAAAGAATTATCACTTATATTAGTCTAATAAAATGTTGATTGGCTAGTAGCCAGGCAGGAAGTATAGACTGGGTAATCAGACTAGGATAATTCTGGAAAGAAGAAAAGCAGAAATTCAGTCATCAGTCAGACACAGAGGAAGCAAGATGATAATGTTGCCCTGAGAAAAGGAACCAAGCCTCATATACAAGAATTGAGTTAAATCATAAGAGCTAGCTAGTAATAAGCCTGAGAAAATAAGGCAAACAGTTTATAACTAATAAAACCTCTGTGTGTTTCTTTGGGACTGAACAGCTGTGGGACTGGGCAGGAGAGAAACTTCTGCCTACAAAAGTACCCAAACATTCAGCAAGAATTTTCATGAAAAGCCTGAGAAAGCTTTACAAAAGGATTCTAGACAGACAAGAACAGAGTCAACTAGCTTCTTGTTAACTATCTTCTCTGTGGTAGACTCTGTTTGCTGGCAATGAGCATAGGTGTGGTTCTTTTAAGAGAGACTTCCTGACTCAACATTAGTGGCAAAATCCTCTGAGTTCCTTTAAGAGGCTCTGCCAAAAAAAAAAAAACAAAACAAAACAAAACAAAACAAAACAAAAAAACCCAACAACAACAAAAAAAACCACTTGAATGGTGTTCATGTGTTCATGAGTAGTCAGCATCAGGCTTCTTGGTGGTGGCATAGACCTAGAAACTCCACAAAGTTGTGGCAATAAACAAGACTCCCACACTATCTCTTCCATGAAGCTGGACTCTCAAAAACCTAAGGAATGGGGTGGAGCCAGCTGCCAAAGCTTTAATCTTGGACATACCACTTAGCATATTAAAAACTCATATCATCAGAAAAAAGAGAAATATACAGTAAAGATATATTCAGATAAAAAACCTCTAAATGGTTTACAGTGTGTTAAAAAACATATGTAAGTTTGGAAGAGAAAAGAAAATGATAGAGAAAGTCCTTAAAAAAAGAAATAGAGTAGTCAGGTGTGATGACAGAGGACTTTAATCCCAACAATTGGGAGGTAGAGGCAGGTATACCTTTGTGAGTTCAAGGCCAGCCTTCTCTACAGAGTAAGTGTCTGGAAAGCCAAAGATACACAGAGAAATCCTGTTTCAAAAAAAATGAAAAATAAAAATAAAAGAAATAGAGTAAAAAGAAGCCAGGTAAAAAATGGAAAATACACAGAGAATCTGGATACTGTATGTTATTGTGTTGTCTTTGCATTGTTTAGCTTCTGAGGCAGGAGCAACAGCTGCTAAACAACATTTGACTATAAATGCTGCTGTTTTAATCCAACCTATATATTTTGAAAATGCCTTGACTTCAAAATTTAAGTTAAAAGAAATGTTACTTTGGAGAAGATATTTTGCTTTTGTTTTCACTAGAAATGGGAGACTGTTGATTCAGTCTGCATTAAGAAAAATAAGGTTTGATGAAGCAAGACCCCTTGAAAAATCTCCAATAGGAGCAGATGGCCCAAATGATCTAATGTTTCAGAGCACCTCTATTGCATTTTCCTATGAGTTCTACATTCAGAACACCTTCAAGACTGCTGGCTGAGATGATCCAACCCCACAGAATACTCCAGTCAGGACTTGATCATAATCCATAATTTTTCTTTAGGTCCCCATAAGATTAGCAGCATCCCCAATCAGCAGGAAGTAGCTTAGAAAGCTATGCCCACATTCCCAAAAAAATGGATTATGGATGTTAGTCTTTGTTTATAGTGTTGGTTACAATATAAGTTGTTATGAATAATGGTCAGGAAGAAAAGCTAAACAAAGGAGATTAGATGCAGAATTCTTGTTTTGAAAAGGAAAAAGGGGAAATGCTATGGGATAGTGCTCTTGTAGATTTGTCACTCATATTGGTTTAATAAGATGCTGATTTGCCAGTAGCCAAGCTGGAAGTATAGGCAGGGAAATTAGACTAGGAGAATTCTGGGAAGAAGAAATGCAGAGAGACAGTCACCAGCCATACACAGAGGAAGCAAGAAGAAATGCCTCACTGATAAAAGATACCAAGTCATGTGGCTTGAACAAGAACTTAAATCAATCATGGGTTAATTTTAGTCATAAGAGTTAGTTAATAATAAGCCTGAGCTAACAGACCAAGCACTTTATAATTAATATAAACTTCTGTGTGTTTCTTTGGGACTGAACAGCTGTGGAAATGGGCAGGACAGAAACTTCTCCAAAATTGACTTTTCCCCCAGAAATCATTAACTGTCACTTGCTCTTCAGTGCACTGTTAGGGGCTGTGACCCTTTCACCTCCTCAATGTTGTCATGATTATTATCTTGATCTTATGCAGGTTTTGTGCAGACAACTGCAGCTGCTGTGTGTTTATGAGTTTAGCAGGGCTGGCAAGGCCAGAAGTCACTGTTTTACTCTATCCTAATCCAAATCAGGCTCTCATTATTTTACTGTGCCTCTTGTGCAATGAGCCCTCATCCATGCAGGGAGCGGTGATATAAATGCCTGATTTATAGCTGAATACTTTACAGACTGATGTGGGATTCACCTCTGTATACTGTGATTACCATTAATGAATAAAATATCTGCAATGTACTTATAGCAGGGCAGAATTTAGTTAGGTGGAGAAAACAAGGGTGAATGCTGGAAGAAAGGAGATGGAGTAAGAGAGAAGCCATGTAGCCCTACCAGAGCCAGGTAGAACTTTACCCAGTAAGCCACTGCCACGTGGAAATACACAGATTATTAGAAATGGGTTAAATTAATATGTAAGAGTTAGCCAATAAGATGTTAGAGCTAATGGGCCAAGCACTGATTTAATTAATAGTTTCTGTGTGATTATTTCGGTTCTGGGTGGCTGGGACAAACAAGTGTCTTCCTCCTACTACAACAGACACTTATTCTATGTATGTTTAAAAATTTTCAGTTTCTGTGTTAACCTCAATTCACTAGATAAAGAAACTTCTCTCATAAGATCTGGAAGTTAGACTAACCTATCGACATAAAGATAAAGATTTAGAGGGCTGTTTGATACTTTGTTCATTTAAAACACATATGCTTCTGTGAGGAACATTATCCCTTATGCAGACAAATTCCAATTAATCTCATATGTAGTAGGATTCCATATGTATTTTAAAAGCTTCTTTAATGTCATCTCCCTTTTCTTAATATTAAACAAGTCTAGAAAGTTCTTCAGATCATAAGGCAATGTATTTACAGCCTCTAAAAATTACAATATGGTAAGGAAGTTGAACATGACCTTAAGTATCTTTTGGCCATTCGAACATCCTCTGTTGAGAATTCTCTATTCAGATCCTTACCCCATTTTTTAATTGGGGTATTTAGAATTTTAATGTCTAGTTTCTTGAGTTCTTTGTATATTTTGGAGATCAGACCTTTGTCTGATGTGGGGTCAGTGAAGATCTTCTCCCATTCAGTA